>JAODUO010001270.1:0-172500 GCA_025642075.2 Ridgeia piscesae
CCTCTTCCTTTAGTAATTGGGTGATCAATGCATCCTTCAGTTGTACTTTGTTGAACATAAATCAGGACAGTTCTTTTCAGATCAGAAATTTAAAAAAATCATATCTAGATTGAGACATTTCTTTTACCTGTAGAGACTTCATCAGTTCTAATGACAAATGATGTCATCGTACATGTGGGGTAGGTCATGATTGCCCACATTTCTGATACGGTGTACACTGTCGTCATTAGCGGTGATAAAGTCAACGTGTGACGTTCAACGAAAGCCTCTACAGGTAAAAGGAGGATCATGATTTGGATATGAAAAATGAAAATATTTGATCTCCAGGGGTAATTTTGGATATGATATGACACTTTGATTACGTTTACATCAGTTAAATAAGAAATAAATAAAAATTATTACTGCTTTATTGTGATACTGAAATAATGGTCACGTAAACCGTACTTGTGTGTGTCGAACATTAGCAAAAATCAGAAGTGTAAAATGTATTTAACATTGTATTTCAGAGTCGTTAAATATGTGACAAAGAAGAGTAAGTGGTTCAGTCGTAATGTTTTCAGTGGCAGAAGGGGCCAACTGATTATGAATGTTGTAGGGGGCAAAACAAACAGAGCTTGCAGGAACCATCCAGAATGACATCTTGAAAGAATTCATGGTGCGCAACACGTACATTTACCCACCGGCGCCCTCTATAAAGATCATCGCAGACATATTCTCGTACTTGTCTCACGTATGTATAATCTGACACCTGCCTGTATAATTCTTTTTCCCATCAGGGCTTAGAAATTGCAGTCAAACCAAACTTGTAAACATATTTGACCCGTTAAGAAGAACAGAAAAGTAGTCATTTTACTAAAAATGGCTCCTTGAGAAAATTTTGCGTATTGGTTTGTGGTTTCTATGAGCTACCAGCCAAACATTTCCACCTTCTGTAGTGATGAACTCACTGGGTTGAGAAAAGCTTTAGATTTGAGGTCAGACCATGATTTTGTTGTCATGAGATAAGCACTAAACCAACTGAGCCGTACCAGTTTGAAGAAAAAAACACGCACCTTATTAGCCAGATCCAGGAACATTTTGGCAAATCTGGGCCATTCATATTATAAATTACACCCTACATAGGTAATTTAATAATAGAGTACTTAAAGAGTTCAGCTGTGCTAAATAAAACTGTATAAACCAGTTAATGTGTCAAGGTGGATATTAGAAAGGTTAGATTTTGGCAAAATGGTTATGAAATGGGACACAGTACAGTAAGAACAGTGGATTGGTACACATTGTGTTTTAAATAAAACAACACCCTCAGTTTGTGAGATTGAAGAGCCACGTATACCACATACGGGGTTGTGTAGAACAGCCACTGCACCAGGCTGTGTAAGACATAATGAGCGTGCTTGGTTTCAGAACATGCCCAAGTTTAACTCCATCTCCATCTCGGGCTATCACATACAGGAGGCAGGGGCAGACGCCGTCTTAGAGCTGGCCTTCACTCTCGCAGATGGAATCCAGTACTGCAGGACAGGTGTGCACAGATCTAAGACGTGGTACAACTTGTACGAGATGTTGGCATAGGAAGTTGCAAGTCGTTTTCTTTCGGATGATAGCAAATTCTGTGTCTTGTCTGGTGTGTGCTTCGTGAAGCAACAATAAGACTCTGTATCTGTAAAACCAACTAACCTAAACACAATGATATGTTACTCCTCAACTCTAAGCTGTAACAGGTTCTCCATACATTGTATATACCTATATGTGAATAATTGTATCGTGGTATTATGTAATATGTCCATTTTCTTTGTTTCAAGAAACAAAAAATTTGTGTTTCATCAAAATGTAAATAAAAACTTCAGGTCATTTAGGTGTAATCAGAGAATGGTTGAGACTGACATATTTGTTGCAGATGTGTTACACATGATGTGACAGCAAATTTGTTTTGTTACTAAGACACAGTATAACCTCACGGAGTTCTGTCACTACATGTAGCTGGCTACATGTAACCAGACAGTGCTTATTGGCTTATAGTGCATGTATCATGTTTTGTTAAAAAAGATGTTTTGTTAAAAAAGAGTTGGCAGTTATCACATTAAACAACCTTGATTTATGTGTGTCGGTTAAAGGGGATTAGTCAAGTTTTATAATATATATATATATATATATATGTGTGTGTGTGTGTGTGTTACACATCATCCTAGCTTAACATGTGCTTAACAAACTTTTTGTTCTGGTTTGGGTGACATTAAAAAATAATTGGTTTCCCTTCATATGTTTAACCCTCCCTACCGCCCTCCCTCCCTCCCTCAGACTGTGCCTTGTCTTCAGGTCTGGAGGCCGGGCTGAAGATTGACGAGTTTGCTCCTCGACTTTCCTTCTTCTGGGGCATCGGAATGAACTTCTTCCTGGTCAGTACAGCTACAGGCTGGACTAGTGACACAAACTATACAGCTACAGACTGGACTAGTGACACAAACTATACAGCTACAGACTGGACTAGTGACACAAACTATACAGCTACAGGCTGGACTAGTGACACAAACTATACAGCTACAGGCTGGACTAGTGACACAAACTATACAGCTACAGGCTGGACTAGTGACACAAACTATACAGCTACAGACTGGACTAGTGACACAAACTATACAGCTACAGACTGGACTAGTGACACAAACTATACAGCTACAGGCTGGACTAGTGACACAAACTATACAGCTACAGGCTGGACTAGTGACACAAACTATACAGCTACAGGCTGGACTAGTGACACAAACTATACAGCTACAGGCTGGACTAGTGACACAAACTATACAGCTACAGAGGCTGGACTAGTGACACAAACTATACAGCTACAGGCTGGACTAGTGACACAAACTATACAGCTACAGGCTGGACTAGTGACACAAACTATACAGCTACAGGCTGGACTAGTGACACAAACTATACAGCTACAGGCTGGACTAGTGACACAAACTATACAGCTACAGGCTGGACTAGTGACACAAACTATACAGCTACAGGCTGGACTAGTGACACAAACTATACAGCTACAGGCTGGACTAGTGACACAAACTATACAGCTACAGGCTGGACTAGTGACACAAACTATACAGCTACAGGCTGGACTAGTGACACAAACTATACAGCTACAGCTGGACTAGTGACACAAACTATACAGCTACAGGCTGGACTAGTGACACAAACTATACAGCTACAGGCTGGACTAGTGACACAAACTATACAGCTACAGGCTGGACTAGTGACACAAACTATACAGCTACAGGCTGGACTAGTGACACAAACTATACAGCTACAGGCTGGACTAGTGACACAAACTATACAGCTACAGGCTGGACTAGTGACACAAACTATACAGCTACAGGCTGGACTAGTGACACAAACTATACAGCTACAGGCTGGACTAGTGACACAAACTATACAGCTACAGGCTGGACTAGTGACACAAACTATACAGCTACAGGCTGGACTAGTGACACAAACTATACAGCTACAGGCTGGACTAGTGACACAAACTATACAGCTACAGGCTGGACTAGTGACACAAACTATACAGCTACAGGCTGGACTAGTGACACAAACTATACAGCTACAGACTGGACTAGTGACACAAACTATACAGCTACAGGCTGGACTAGTGACACAAACTATACAGCTACAGGCTGGACTAGTGACACAAACTATACAGCTACAGGCTGGACTAGTGACACAAACTATACAGCTACAGGCTGGACTAGTGACACAAACTATACAGCTACAGGCTGGACTAGTGACACAAACTATACAGCTACAGGCTGGACTAGTGACACAAACTATACAGCTACAGGCTGGACTAGTGACACAAACTATACAGCTACAGGCTGGACTAGTGACACAAACTATACAGCTACAGGCTGGACTAGTGACACAAACTATACAGCTACAGGCTGGACTAGTGACACAAACTATACAGCTACAGGCTGGACTAGTGACACAAACTATACAGCTACAGGCTGGACTAGTGACACAAACTATACAGCTACAGGCTGGACTAGTGACACAAACTATACAGCTACAGGCTGGACTAGTGACACAAACTATACAGCTACAGGCTGGACTAGTGACACAAACTATACAGCTACAGGCTGGACTAGTGACACAAACTATACAGCTACAGGCTGGACTAGTGACACAAACTATACAGCTACAGGCTGGACTAGTGACACAAACTATACAGCTACAGGCTGGACTAGTGACACAAACTATACAGCTACAGGCTGGACTAGTGACACAAACTATACAGCTACAGGCTGGACTAGTGACACAAACTATACAGCTACAGGCTGGACTAGTGACACAAACTATACAGCTACAGGCTGGACTAGTGACACAAACTATACAGCTACAGGCTGGACTAGTGACACAAACTATACAGCTACAGGCTGGACTAGTGACACAAACTATACAGCTACAGGCTGGACTAGTGACACAAACTATACAGCTACAGGCTGGACTAGTGACACAAACTATACAGCTACAGGCTGGACTAGTGACACAAACTATACAGCTACAGACTGGACTAGTGACACAAACTATACAGCTACAGGCTGGACTAGTGACACAAACTATACAGCTACAGGCTGGACTAGTGACACAAACTATACAGCTACAGGCTGGACTAGTGACACAAACTATACAGCTACAGGCTGGACTAGTGACACAAACTATACAGCTACAGGCTGGACTAGTGACACAAACTATACAGCTACAGGCTGGACTAGTGACACAAACTATACAGCTACAGGCTGGACTAGTGACACAAACTATACAGCTACAGGCTGGACTAGTGACACAAACTATACAGCTACAGGCTGGACTAGTGACACAAACTATACAGCTACAGGCTGGACTAGTGACACAAACTATACAGCTACAGGCTGGACTAGTGACACAAACTATACAGCTACAGGACTGGACTAGTGACACAAACTATACAGCTACAGGCTGGACTAGTGACACAAACTATACAGCTACAGGCTGGACTAGTGACACAAACTATACAGCTACAGGCTGGACTAGTGACACAAACTATACAGCTACAGGCTGGACTAGTGACACAAACTATACAGCTACAGGCTGGACTAGTGACACAAACTATACAGCTACAGGCTGGACTAGTGACACAAACTATACAGCTACAGGCTGGACTAGTGACACAAACTATACAGCTACAGGCTGGACTAGTGACACAAACTATACAGCTACAGGCTGGACTAGTGACACAAACTATACAGCTACAGGCTGGACTAGTGACACAAACTATACAGCTACAGACTGGACTAGTGACACAAACTATACAGCTACAGGCTGGACTAGTGACACAAACTATACAGCTACAGGCTGGACTAGTGACACAAACTATACAGCTACAGGCTGGACTAGTGACACAAACTATACAGCTACAGGCTGGACTAGTGACACAAACTATACAGCTACAGGCTGGACTAGTGACACAAACTATACAGCTACAGGCTGGACTAGTGACACAAACTATACAGCTACAGGCTGGACTAGTGACACAAACTATACAGCTACAGGCTGGACTAGTGACACAAACTATACAGCTACAGGCTGGACTAGTGACACAAACTATACAGCTACAGGCTGGACTAGTGACACAAACTATACAGCTACAGGCTGGACTAGTGACACAAACTATACAGCTACAGGCTGGACTAGTGACACAAACTATACAGCTACAGGCTGGACTAGTGACACAAACTATACAGCTACAGGCTGGACTAGTGACACAAACTATACAGCTACAGGCTGGACTAGTGACACAAACTATACAGCTACAGGCTGGACTAGTGACACAAACTATACAGCACAGGCTGGACTAGTGACACAAACTAAGCTACATGGACAGGAAAACATCACTCAGGTGGACTAGTGACACAAACTATCAGCTACAGGCTGGACTAGTGACAAATTACAGCACAGGCTGGACTAGTGACACAAACTATACAGCTACAGGCTGGACTAGTGACACAAACTATACAGCTACAGGCTGGACTAGTGACACAAACTATACAGCTACAGGCTGGACTAGTGAACAAATATACAGCTACAGGCTGGACTAGTGACACAAACTATACAGCTACAGGCTGGACTAGTGACACAAATATACAGCTACAGGCTGGACTAGTGACACAAACGTTACACACAATCAGAACTATGGTACCCTCAGTACAGGTAACTGGTGATCACTCTATACAGACAGTTGGCTGTACACATCACAGAACAGGTGGCTCACTACACAGAACAAAGTGCAGCGTGACTCATGAACAATGGGTCACTCCAGAGCATGGAAGGTAGCACCCTCTGGTGTTGATTGCAGGAGATCGCAAAGTTGCGGGCCGGCCGAAGATTGTGGGCGGCACTGCTCACAGAGAAGTTCAGCCCAAAGAACCCCAAGTCTCTCATGTTGAGGTGTCACTCTCAGACGTCTGGCTGGTCACTCACAGAACAGGTGGGTCACTCACAGGACAGGTGGGTCACTCACTGAACAGGTGGGTCACTCACAGAACAGGTGGGTCACTCACAGAACAGGTGGGTCACTCACAGAACAGGTGGGTCACTCACAGAACAGGTGGGTCACTCACAGAACAGTGGGGATCAGGGTGACTGACACCTCACAGAACAGGTGGGTCACTCACAGAACAGGTGGGTCACTCACAGAACAGGTGGGTCACTCACAGAACAGGTGGGTCACTCACAGAACAGGTGGGTCACTCACAGAACAGGTGGGTCACTCACAGGACAGGTGGGTCACTCACAGGACAGGTGGGTCACTCACAGAACAGGTGGGTCACTCACAGAACAGGTGGGTCACTCACAGGACAGGTGGGTCACTCACAGGACAGGTGGGTCACTCACAGGACAGGTGGGTCACTCACAGAACAGGTGGGTCACTCACAGGACAGGTGGGTCACTCACAGGACAGGTGGGTCACTCACAGAACAGGTGTATCACTCACAGAACAGGTGGGTCACTCACAGGACAGGTGGGTCACTCACAGGACAGGTGTATCACTCACAGAACAGGTGGGTCACTCACAGAACAGGTGGGTCACTCACAGGACAGGTGTATCACTCACAGAACAGGTGTATCACTCACAGGACAGGTATGTCACTCACAGAACAGGTGTATCACTCACAGGACAGGTGTATCACTCACAGAACAGGTATGTCACTCACAGAACAGGTGGGTCACTCACAGGACATGTATGTCACTCACAGAACAGGTGTGTCGCTCATGAAAGAGGTATGTCACTCACAGAATGGATGGGTAACTAGCAGGACATATATGTCACTCACAGAACGGATGGGTAACTGGCAGGACAGATATGTCACTCACAGAATTGATGGGTAACTAGCAGGACAGATATGTCACTCACAGAATGGATGGGTAACTAGCAGGACAGATATGTCACTGAGAGAACAGGTTGGTAACTCACAAAATAGGTATGTCACTCACAGAACATTTTTAAATGATCCTTTGTTGGGTTCTAATGATGATGGAGATATTGATAATCTATGAACCTTTGTAGGGTCCACATGGCACACAATGACTGATGTATAGATGATCCGTTATTCTTTGTAGTATTCGTGCAGTGACAGATATATAGATGACATAAGACCCTAACCTTGACCAGCTTGTAGGTGATCTCTGATGCTTTTAAGGATCTTTGCAGTGACTTGAGTATAGATCTGTGAGCCTTGGTCAGATCCGTACACTGACTGATGTCAAGATGATCTGTGATCCTTTGTAATATTCCAAGAGTGGCTGATGTGTAGATGATCTGTGGTCTTTTGTAGGATCCTTACAATAACATCATTCGCACGAGTATTGAGGCGATGGCGGCTGTGTTTGGCGGCACTCAGTCCCTACACACAAACTCGTTTGACGAGGCGCTTGGTCTGCCGACACAGTTCAGTGCACGCATTGCCCGCAACACACAGATCATCCTCCAGGAGGAGTCTGGGATACCAAAGGTGGGCGTGTCTTAGCAGTTGATTGACATGCGACAGGCATTGGAATTATTGTTTTTTGTGTGAGTTTTATGAGACTTAATTGCAGGTGTGCTGGGGTTGCGAAAGTTTGTGAATGTTGAAATCGGTGAACTTGTTCTCTGTGTGGTCATCAGTGGGAAGGTTTAGCAACAGGGTGTCAACAGTTAGTGATGGCAGACTGGCTGACGTCACTGTGACGCCAAGACTCTGGCTGATAATGACCACACCATCTCGTGGGCGCAACACACCTAGCAATATCCCATTGTTTTGTAACTAAGTAATCTCTATCTTTCTAAAAGGAACGCAGACAAAGGACAGATAATTTAGTTGCAGAATAATAACGTACTCAAAGACTGCAAATTACGCAGTCACATTCATACTGACTATTGAAGCTGGTGAGCTAGGCTTACTGCTTGTTGCAGCAGTGACGCGAACATTGAATCATGAATAAACAGGTTAATAGAGCAATTCATACTTCAAAACATGCTGGTCATGGAATAAGAAGATAATTGAACGTGTAAATGATAATTTATTGAGTGAATGGTGTTATTGAGATTGTTTTAATTTGTTTGTTTGTTTCTTCATTTCTTCACCAGGTGGCTGATCCGTGGGCAGGTTCCTACATGATGGAAAGTCTCACAATGGAGTTATATGAGAAGGCGTACCAGGTTATTGAAGAGGTCAGTGTTACACGGACGGTTTTGCCCAGTAAAGTCTTCTCTATTTTCAGTTAATGTTTCTGGCAACAAACTGGATTTGTTGCAGTGTAAGTTATACTATAATCTGTGTTGCCTTGTCAATGTTTTGGCACGAACAGTAATATTGTTGCTGATAAATTCCACACCACAATATTTTGCATTATTATTACTAGCATTTCTAGAGCACTGTACCTCCATTAATGCGGGCACACGTACCATAAAACATACATGGAATAATACAGAAGTTACATTTTTTAATGAATCAAGCAAAATTTGAAAAAAATCTTCACTGTTTTTTCTATTATGATTAAACAAAATAGAAAACTCAAAATCTCAAACTGTTAGACCTGGCAAAGTGGAGCCTCACTATTAGAGTCACCTAGTGGAATCTCTCTATTAGGGTCACTCAGTAGAACCTCACTATTGGCGTCACCCAGTGGAACCTCACTATTAGGGTCACGCTGTGGAATCTCACTATTAGGGTCACCCATTAGAACATTATTAGGGTCACACAGTGGAACCACTATTAAGGTCACCCTGTGGAACCTCTTTAATAGGGTCACCTAGTAGAACCTCTTTAGTAGGGTCACACAGTGGGACGTCTCTATTAGAGTCACCCAGTGGTACACATTTAGTCATCCTTGGAACTCTCTATTAGGGTCAGCCTTGGAACTCTCTATTAAGGTCAGCCTTGGAACTGGGCCAGAGTGACTTAAACAGTAAGCTGTGTCACCACCTCGCCAGAGACACCAATAATTTGAGGTTAGCTGTTTGGGATATTACAAAATAATGCATGAAGGAAGCAGTGGTATGTTTTATAACATGAATTATTACACTTTTTAGATGTTCCTAACCTTTTAGCTAAATCGTGTTATGTTGAATTATATTTAACTTCCCCATGTGTCGCTGAGAAAGGAGCTGATAATTAAATCCATCATTAAACAGAATCTCAAGTGTCCTCATGTTGACAATTGTCTGTAGGTCAAACATCACATGACATTGATCTTAAAGACTAAAGTCAGGTTTCTGAGCTCCTTGTTAGTTGAAATAATTCCTGGTAGGTTATTGAAATCATTCCTGACCGGTCACGTGATGTCTTTAGACGAGTGTGATCATATGTCGCCTGTCTTATACCCTAGGTGGAGGCCCTGGGGGGCATGACAAAAGCAGTCGCAGAGGGAATGCCTAAGTTACGCATAGAGGAATGCGCTGCTCGCAGACAAGCCCGCATTGACAACGGCAAAGGTGAGTGTCACACATGAAATAATTGGAACTGCTGAACTAATTGTGTTATCTCTGCATAACGTAAACAAGACCACTACATCAACAGATGAAGAAGATTCCTAGTTGGTTATCTAATCAAATTGAAGCTGTCATTCCAAGGTATGGCGCTCTTGGTTTTCTTCCAGTTAAATATCCACACAATGAAATGGTGGTTGTTTATACAGTGTATTGTTGAGTCTTTTGAACTAATCGGAGTGTCTGACACTTCGCTCCCTGCAGTGGTGGCAGCACTGCATATTACATGTAAAGATGATGGCGGAATCTCGCACTGTTTCAGAGACGATTGTGGGTGTGAACAAGTACAAGCTAGCAACGGAGACAAGGGTAGACGTTCTCGAAATTGACAATTCGGCCGTGCGAGCGGGGCAGATTGCTCGCATAGAGAAGATGAAGAAAGACAGAAACTCCCACCAGGTGGCGTAAACAACTCAAAGCACCGGCTGTTTTGTGTCATTTATGTCTAAATAGTATAAAAAGAAAACTTTATTGATGCACCATCAAGTTTGGGTCTAGTGCTGTTTTTTTTACAGAAGTAGGATCAAAATACCAGATCTCTCCAGTTAGTAGTGACAGGTATACAACAATGTACATTATAGTCCAAAATAACACTGGAAAAAGTCCCGCAGACTATAGATCAGTGGCTCAGACACGCTCAAAATGGTACGTAAAGAAATTATGAACTGCAGATGATGCATGTAGTGTGATTCAGGCCATCGTTCCTAGTAGACGAGTGTAATTGAAAACACCAGGTAATGGTGGAATTTGTTATTATTTCCAATGTCGTTTGTTACAACTCTTTCATTTGAGACTGACTCCTCGAATATGTTAGAATCAGTAGTTTATATTATATGTACATAATGTGCTTTTATGACAACAATTATCAGTACTTTTATAGCTTTACTTGATAGAACAGATTACACCAAGGCATTTGTGTGTGCTGTGGAAGTTTGTCATGATAAGTTGGTTCGTATCTGCCAGGCCGACGCGTGTCTTGAAGCACTGACAAAGTGCGCAGAGACGAAAGAAGGAAACCTACTGGAGCTGTCCATTGCTGCAGCCCGGGCCAGGTGCACCCTGGGAGAAATCAGTGACGCCTTGGAGAAGGTAGCGAAAATACAGTTGTTTATTTTGTGGTCACTACAACTTTGTAACTGTGCATGCATGTGTGCAATCTGTGTATATGTATACACAGTTTTATAATATATTTGTGACATGTTCTAATGAAATGAATCGTATGTCAAAAAACAAACAATAAATTGAATTAGTCACACCATTGGAAAGATTTGTTCATCTATCCAATGGTGGAAAAATAGATAGAAAAGACATTAATAAATAATAATTAAAATATATATATATATATTTTATATATATATATATATATATATATATATATATATATATATATATTATATATACAAATTACACCACTTGTGAAAACAACAATTCCAGGAGTGAATTCTAAATGGATACTTACATGAATGTTTACTCATACTTACTTATAAAACGCTTGCATGTGTATATAGAATGGGGTGACACTTCTAAGACGATGTGGGCTACTATTAAGACGTTTACGGTAGTACAAATGGACACTGTCCTGCAGCACCAACAACTCTGTAGACACACCTGTCGTGTAAAAGAAAAGTTTGTGTCGTGCTATGACCCCTGATCTTTCTGCTGACCATAGGTGTTCGGCCGGCATGTGGCAACTGACCGAATGGTCAGTGGAGCGTACAAGTCAGAGTACGGCAGCAATGCGGAGATTGACGAAGTGATGGCCAAGATTGATGTAAGTGATTATCTCTCAAAACTCCCCATCTCAAATAGCCTACTGCTAGACAGATTCATAAAATTTGCAACATTAACAAACAACTCTTAAAATGTATTTATTTACCCGGTACTACACAAATGTAAATTTCCAATTTTGAAAATGTATTTGCTTATTAGTGGGTGACTCATTAGTTTTATTATTTCTACATAATTCAGTTTCCTATTTTGAAAATGTACTTGCTGTAAAGTAGTGGCTGACTAATTAATTTTAATTACTACACAATTCTAAATGTCCTGTTTTGAAAATCTGTCAGCTGCCAATTTATGTGCAAGGCAGAGAATTGATAAATGTGCAAAGTTTTTTTGTGTGTTTCTTCTTCAATGTTCCATTCGTTCCATCATATGACCAATACTTTTAGTGTCTTTAGGCTCTTAATGAAATATATTTTCACATCTGGACAAAAACATGACCTTTGTACCATACTATTTAAGAATTTTTATGGAAGCAACCTGAGATTTTGATGCAATATTCAAAATGGCTGCCATCCCAAATAAAAAACTTGTTTCTCTATATCTCAGGAACTGTTTCACATAAACCATTAATCTTGGGCTTAATATATATATTTCTGGGTATTCCAATTTAAAATATTTTATATTTGAACTTATCCAATAATCCTATCCGCCATTTTTACCGATGACGGCTGGTAACATTAATGCTTCTATATCTTATGAAATATGTCAAGTAAGGTCATAATTTTGCCATCAATGCATAGATAAGTGGATAGCGATTTCAAATTTTTTAACAGTTTTACATTTGACCTTCGCGAACCATCATAGCCACTATTGTATAAAATGCCAGATGGTGCTGAATATAAGATTTTGCACCGGATATGAGCTTTCCCTGTTCATACAAAGATGGCGACTCTCTCTCTCTCTCTCTGGTATTTAAATTGAAGAAATTGTCCAAGTCGAAATACGGCGGCAGGGACTACAGGAACAGGAAGAGAGTGGACACTTACAGGGAGAGAGTGGACACTTACAGGGAGAGAGTGGACACTTACAGGAAGAGAGTGGACACTTACAGAAGAGAGTGGACACTTACAGGAAGAGAGTGGACACTTACAGGAAGAGAGTGGACACTTACAGGAAGAGAGTGGACACTTACAGGGAGAGAGTGGACACTTACAGGGAGTGAGTGGACACTTACAGGGAGAGAGTGGACACTTACAGGGAGAGAGTGGACACTTACAGGGAGAGAGTGGACACTTACAGGGAGAGAGATTACGACATCACCAGCACATTCTAGGCGATCAATTCTTCAACTTTTGTGATCCAAGTTTCCTCCTTAGCCAATGTCAGTAAACGCATAATACACATGTGTTGTTAATTTAGTAAAATGGCCGATATGGAGTTCAGTGAAAGTCAAATGCAAAATGTTTCATTAAATTGAAAAATCCTGTCCACATACTTATATCTTGATATAAATATATCAGTTCTAGGTGGTAATTGTTCACAAGATATAGCGACATTAGCTTTCAAGGCCAGCATTTTGTAAAACGGCGAATGTGAATATCGGTCAAGTAAAAATTAAATATTTGAAATAGCTACGTCACAATACATATAAATATTTTGACAAAGGTGTCCATCTCCAAATCCCTCCAAAATTTCTTTTTTTTAATATGTAAGCAATTCAATTTGACAGCAGCCATTTTATAAAATAGTGGCTGTGAAGATTCACCAAAGTCAAACATAAAATGTTTGACAAATTTGACACCACTATTCACTTTCCTATGCATTGTCGCCATAATCATGACTCTAGGTGACGTGTCATAAGATATAGGAACATTAATGCTGATGGCCGCCATCTTTAAAAATGGCAGATGTGAATGTTGCATAAGTTCAAATATACCCGGAAATATATCTATTATGCCCTTATTATGTTTTATGTAAACAGTTCCTGGGGTATGGAAAAGTAAGTTTTTATTTTGAATGGCGGCCACTTTGAAAATTGCAAAAAGTGGTGAAGCATAAAGTCTCAGGTTGCTTCCATCAAAATTCTGAAATAGTATGGTATCAAGGTCATCTGTGCCAAATGTCATGCTTTTGTTCTGTGGTAAAAGTGTATGGCCTTTGGTGACATTAAGAGCCGTCACTATTTATAGTTTACTTAATCAGAGCACACTCTGTCTTCACTACTCCCCATAACAGCTTCACACAAGGGCATGTTTTGTTCAGGGTCAGTCCATGTCTTTATGCAGGATCAAATCTTTGCTAGTTGCACATTTGTTTGGATGAACACGTGGCTGTGAACTGACATACAGACTTGATGAGATGTGTTTTATGACCTACGATAATGTACAAGTGACACCCATTTTCAAAGCATAACTGGCAATAGCTATGATTTTTTAATGAATATTTTAATGCTGTTTCATTTTTCTACCTGTCTACCACCCGTCCACCCATATTTCTACCTGTCCACACCATGCAAGATTTTGTTGACGTGGCTATATGGTTACTACCCTTTCTATGATAATCACCCTGGGGTCATCACCACGCAGGAGTTCATGAAGCAGGAGGGGCGGCGACCTCGCATCCTCATAGCCAAGGTGGGGCAGGACGGCCATGACCGCGGCGGCAAGATCATTGCCACAGGCTTTGCTGACATGGGCTTTGACGTTGACATTGGACCGCTGTTTGCCGTAAGTGACTGTCGTTTCGCTCGGTGACTCTGCATCTTTTTATTGTGTAATTAATGCTCTTTAGTTCTTTATATAACTATTTGTGCATGCAGAAATAAACTGGTTTGAATGTTTTAGTTTGATTATTTCTCGTGTTAGCATTGCCTGCAGAATCAGAAGTCTGATGTTTATCAGTGCGTCAAGTTGGATTGCAAAACACATTACAATGGGCTGAATATTTGAATATAATAATAATAATTTTATTGTTCAATCATGGAGTAGAAATATTTGTGCACTTTGGAGGTTGCATAAAAACACAATATTTAAGTCACATATTAATGCATGTATACAGTAAAATCAAACATGTAAATATGTATATACAGTGTATATATATGAATAAATAAATATGCTAAACCAAATTAATTAATTAATAAAGATGATAAAAACAACATTGCATTGGCAGTGGTAGAGACTGTGATAGGTCAACGATAAATTTGTTGTGGTTGATTCAGATACTTGATGGAGGACGGAATGAAGGACTCGCTGGGTTTTTACAGTTGGCATTCTGTACCTCCTTCTAGAGGGGAGAAAGTCGTAATGGTTGTGTAAGACGTGGGTGGGGTCAGATAAGATTTTGGTTGCCATTTGCGGTGTTCTTGACTTGTACAAATTCTCAAGACAGGTATAGGGTATACAGCACATAGCGCTCTTGCAAGAAATGGTGTATATTCTGTTTAGTTTTTCTCTGTTTTTGACTGAGAGATTTCTCCACCAGCAAACATGTGCAGTTGATGTGATCTAGTAAGAGATCAGACATCACGCCTTTTGTATTTGCACTTGTAACTGTGTATACCAATCGGTATGTGTTAACCTTAGAGTATGTGTTAACCTTAGAGTATGTGTTAACCTTAGAGTATGTTTTAACCTTAGAATATGTGTCTACAGGAGCTGAGCTCTCTCAACGGTTTACTTGTTAATTCACTTCCCTAAACCATTCGCCTCCAATCTCTCTATTTGCGACATATTTCAGAAAGCAACAACCTCTTATTTACCATTACTCACTGAACAATTCGTTGATATGCTTGCCTTTCTCAGGGGCTTTCTCCTTGAGGTGAATGAGTATTGACCATATGGCGCCCGTGATATGTGACGCCCACGGTTTGCTCTTTTGAGTGGGGGTAGACTGGTGCATGGGAATGTTAGTAAGCAGTTTGAGGACACATGTTTCAGACCCCAAAAGAGGCGGCCCAGCAGGCGATAGACGCTGACGTGCACGTTGTGGGGATAAGCACCCTTGCGGCGGGACACAAGACACTTGTGCCGGAGCTCATCAAAGAACTCAAAGAGATGGGGCGACCGTAAGTGTTGATCAGAGGTGGGGACCCAGATGCAGGCATTCCGTTCATGGCCTTGAAACTGTTGAAAAACCTTGAATTTTGTTTGAACTAATTCAAGACCTTGAAATCCTTGAATTTTACTAAGTATTCATGAAAAGCCTTGAATTTACTGTTGTCACTTAAATTTGCTATTGGGCCATCTGTCACGATGAGTATTAGCCAAATAGCTGTAGGCAAGTGAGCGGCAAATATTAGCTCTACATCATTATCGGCATTGGGAAAGCAAACGTATAAAAACTATTCTCGTGCTCACTGGGTTGTTCGCTGTAAAAGTGTTGATTAAAAGTGGATTAAATTACATTTATCATTAAAATAGTCTTGAGATTCATTTTTAAATAGCCTTGAAAAATATTGAATAGCCTAGAATTATAAAATTTCAGAAGTTTATGGACCCTATAGACGTATATCCAGTGAAATGTTTAAATATGAAGATGGAAGTGTTTGTACCCAACTGTCCAGAAGCATTTGTATTTCAGTCTATGGTTTAAAATGTTCAAACATTGTACCAATGGAATAATGCATCTTGTATGGATGATTGTTTTGTTTGTTAATATATCTGCCTACGAGATACTGAAAATTATCAGATTATGCAAATTGAATAGCACAATTGACTGCAGTCCTGCACTGTTCTGACAATCTTTGCTTGCGGCACTGTACAACGTGTTGTTTCTTGTTGCAGTGACATCCTGGTGGTGTGTGGGGGCGTCATCCCACCCCAGGACTACCAGTTCCTGTTTGACGCTGGGGTGGCAGATGTGTTTGGTCCAGGTAAATGTGGGACGTCCTTTCATATACTCTGTTTATAGGCTAACATACTGGCGAAATATAATAAATAATATCTGTTACTCGTTTGCTGTTTGACAATTGCAGTCATAGTCTGTAACAAACTGAAATCTGGCTGAAGGTTTTTCTCTCTATTGCAGTATTCAATTCTTGTGAGTTATTACACTTCATGGCAGATCGTTTCAACTGAAAAACATTTTTTTACTACTTTGGGAAACATTCAGCCGTGCTGAAATTAGTGCGCAAAAATTCTTTGCACACAAATATCCACCACTGCCTATAGCCATGTACTCGTTTAAACGGCTGAGTGAACTGGAGCAACGTAGAGTGAATGAACTTGCCCATTTTTTGAAACAACAGTACAACATTTGAACCCAGGTTTGCGTGATTAAACGTCAAACATTCTAGCACTGGGCCATTGCACTGCACGCAAAATATACAAAACCACAAGTTGCGTCTTCTACTCTCATAAGAATTAAGACAGTCCATGGTACAGGTATGAACCCAGTCTTTTGTTAAGTCGCTGGTGCCCTCTGTGTTCAACCTGAACCTGTACTGTGTTATTTTAGGGACGCGGATCCCAGATTGTGCCATGGCAGTTGTGACGAAGGTACAAGAAAACATCAGCAAGCAATCATCCTCCTAAACGGCCACATGAGTATCCATGAGGGGATCTGTGACAGACGATTACAGAAACTGACTATTGACCTACAGTGAGTTTCAAACGCTATTGCTTTGATAAGGGGCGAGAACTTGCAGGGTATTTAAACATGTGACTACTGCTGCACCACCTGTTGTTAGATGCAGGCACTACTGACCACAACTCATAGTTGCCATGTCTGCAACAATTATATCTGCAAACAGGTAGACCAAGTCGTAACCATTCCTTGTCTGGTTGTAAGGTTGTGACACTACAAATTCTTTAAAACCGGGTACAGTGACTTCTGATTCACTATTGTTTTCAGAATGAAGAACTTTACTGGTAGTATTGAATATCAGTATGTACAGGGTGTACATAGTAGTTTGAGGGAATCTATGCAATCAATGTTGCTAGAAATATCAATAATAAATGAACAAACGTCAGTCTGAGAGAATTGAGCAAAGAATCAGTGTCCCACAACTAGGGCACAAGTTTTCTGCAGTTAAAATTACATTAATAGAGATAATTGCTTGTGTTTGGTGGTTCATAGGTCCGAACGGGTAGTACATGTTTAACTGTGTTACTCCATTAAACATGTGAAGCTGTTTTTGTAACTGATTATATCAAATGTTATCTTCCAATTTCTATGATGCTGTAAATTGCTTGACATAATCGACCAATCTTCCATCTCTGTCATGTTGAAGACTGGCATTTCTGAAAGAAACTGCTATGAATTATGTAATTCTGCTTCACGTAGTACAAACAAAATATATATTTGTTTATCCTGCTATGGTGTGTGTCTGTATTGTGTATGATACGAGTTGTATCTTGTGATGGGGTTAGGTCAGAGTTATGCAGTTGTTGCAGTATAAATTACGACACACACAAAGACATTATTATGCACAACGTCGGTGCGGGTGTGCAGACATTAGCAGGTTTGGTGGCTGCGAAATGCTGCTTAGTCAGAACCAATTCTTTGGCTGTTTTGCAATGATTCTGCCATGATATGTCTGAATGCAGTAATGTATAGATATTTCACTAAATACAGTGGTTTATCCCTGTAACAATATGATCAAGACCAACATTTAGCCATCCTGATGTTTGCAAGGAGTCAATATTATTAGTGAAAGCATGTATATTATTTAATCATTTTGTGTGGCTAACAATTTATAAATGTCACTGTGCTGTATGGCTAACAGTTTGTAAACTGTGAGATTAACATTTGCTAAAGGCTTGACAGTTGATATTAACAAAGTACTGATGCGATTATTTGTAGATGTTTACATGATGCTTTTTATCTGTGACACAGTCACATTTTGTTGATGTTTTCTTTCGTTACATACTTAATGTTGTTGGTTTTGTTTACTGATTTGTGCGACATCTCAATGTTATCACAGCTGCCTCAGATATATATGTTCAGTCAATAGTCAGCCACATTTACATGTCATCAGAATAGAATATTTTAAGCAGCCTGTTAGAAAATAAACTAACTCTGGTATATTTGAATCTGTTGTTATTTTGTTAAGTTTGACTACAGTGTACAACATGACTGGGTGACCGCCCGACATTGATATGACTAGTGATTGTGTGACGTCTGGTCTTTTGTCAGGGGTCACACACAGCAACTGCAAGAAAGCGCATCACTTTATTGATCTTGTCTTCTCAAAATATCACATTTCAACCTTTATGGGGCAAAGCATGTGTTTGGAACATACATTGTGTGCATGTAGTATGTAAAATGTAACCTAACAATCACACGAGCCATGCATACGTAGTAAATACTTCATGAGAATGACCACTGTATCAGATTTTGCACAGGAAGTACATATTGACACAATGATGCTTGTCTACTATTGTGGCAGTGTCTCGGCAATAAGACTATCACTTGAAAATGCTACACTCATGACTAGACTAGAGCCTACCAATGGAAGTCAATTTCATAATCTCTGATGTTCATCACTGAATAAACAATGAGTGTTTCCAACATTTGGTAAATATCACTATCATGACTAAACCAAAGGCAGCCTTTCAGATGATGGTATTTTTTAGTTTTGTTTATAATCATTGTAACCTACCAGTATTCTATAGGTAATTTCCATGCCTGTCAATTAACATATTAATTTCACCTGTCAACATAAATTTGGCAGGTATAAGTTGTTAGAAACCTGTGCCTATGATTGGATTCGCTCAGAGATGTTTACCCTAAACAGATTGTTCATAAAAAATTCTGTTATTTAAATTTGGACCCATACGTAGTATTATGTACTATACTTAGGCAAACCTAATGCAGTAGCAAAACCTCACGCACACGTATACCAAATGTGTAGGAGTACATTCAAGATTCTATGTAATGTTACAATCAGAGATCTGACACGTGATGATATATTTATGATACAAAGCATCAATTCCACTAAATCATTTGTAAACATTTTATTATCCAGTATGTACATCACTGGGCACATTGCATAATAAATTAAGCATATTTCTGAAATATTGAAACTGCTGTGTAATTATTTCCATTCCTGTACAGAAACAGTCCTGAGCATTAAGGATTATGATAAGAATGTATAAAACTATAAGTAACGATTCAATTTAAAGTGTACGTGCATCATACATTAAACTGACAAACACATGTAAAAGGTGCATCGACTTTCCGCAGTTATTCTCAATAAATGCTTTCTCATGCATCCGTCATCAGATAGTTGTGTCAAAACAGTTTAGCTGCCATGTCAGCATAATGTTATAACATGTCTGCATGGTGTCAAAACATGTCAGTAAGATGTCATAACTTGTCAGCATGATGACGGAACACCTCAACATGACATTGGAATATGTTAATATGATGTAGCAATATCCTAGCATGGTCAGCGTTGCGTCAGAACATGTCAGCAAACTTTGACTGGATCCCAACAGAAGTGTTCACTTCGATCGAGTAAGTTCATTTTGTCCACGTCACTTGGGTCAAGGCTGAAGTCAAACACTTGGAAGTTCTCACGAATGTGAGTGGGCTTGGTTGACCTTGGGATGACCCCTGGCAAGAAAGATAATTCATATGACGAGGATAACATATAAGACTTGTACCCAACAAAGACCATGCCAGTGATTTTAATTAAAATGCCTCCACAATTTGTTCTTATTTGAAAAAATATTTTGCAAAAATTATAACTTACATTGCATCCACTAGATATAAGAATTATAGCTTGCTTATTAACTTTATGTGTGTAGTTTGGCATGAAACGTCGGACAGATTAATAACTTCTTTAATTCTGAATCTACTTTCAATCCAGAAAATGGACAATATCCGGAAAACCAAAGACAAATACAAGACCATAACTTGTTTTACCACGAAGAGGCAGTCACGAACATTAAACAAATAGTTGACTGTTTGAATTGACCACTATGGCTTTTACTAAAGGACACATATGAAGTAAAGTTACCAATGCCTTGCTGCGTGGCCCAGCGTAGGAGGATTTGACTAGGTGACCTTTGACACTTGGCAGCAATCTGCTTCACTGTCATGTCCTCCAATACCTACATCAACATGAATGTGGTCAATTTAGTTCACCGCTATAGATATGCTGTATCTGTAATTCTCTTATAAAAAGTAGATACTTTGGCCATCTGGAATTCTGATAATATGAATTATTTTGTTCATTAGAGGTTCTATAGAGGTGAGGCATGAACAATCAAGTACATGCATAGATACATAATATACACACACAGAGAACACACACACTGAGATAGTTGCATGCATTACCAGGAAAAAAAACCATATTGTTACAACACCAATAAAATTACTATATCAATATCAGAATACTTTATTCGATCAGAAATGCATTATTACTGTAATCAGATGTAACAAAATGTAGGGTGAGGCAGACATTTTGTTACATCTGATTACAGTAATAATGGTGAGGCAGACATTTCGTTACATCTGATTACAGTAATAATGGTGAGGCAGACATTTCGTTACATCTGATTACAGTAATAATGGTGAGGCAGACATTTCGTTACATCTGATTACAGTAATAATGATGAGGCAGACATTTCGTTACATCTGATTACAGTAATAATGGTGAGGCAGACATTTCGTTACATCTGATTACAGTAATAATGGTGAGGCAGACTTATTAAAGCACTATCCATTAGAGTCAAGGGCAGGATTCAAAGCATGACATCACCAACAAAAATATGAAATTATTGTCAATGTTAATCTACAATACTAATATTTGCTTCTATGAACCTGATATAGCCATGGTGTGACACCATCCACGTTTATACATCTACATTAGAAACTGTCCCAGAGAGACATTCCTCTCGTATTGTGTGTTGGAGTAAAGTAGAAGGTAAGTTCTTATATAGCACAGTCTCCAGTCTGCTTTACACTTTACTTCCCTGGCAGACCTGTTCAATCAAACACTATCTCAACTTCTCTGGGAAGCATCCAGCTAGACTACTTGTACAAATATCCACCAGAATCTACTGAGTCTATAGCCAGGTACTCATTCATACAGATGAGTGAACTGGAGCAATGTAAACTGAAAAAAACTTGCCCAATGTTTAACACCGCGGCACAGTATTCGAACCCGTGTTCTCTTGGTTGAGAGTCCAAAGTGACTACCAGTTGGAGTCAGCTGATACTGACTGTGTCCAGTGACAGCTACATTCCTTACCTTATTCCCGTCACTCCCGAGGGACGAGTAGGCTTGGAAATGCACTCCTTCCTGCCGACACAGATCCACAAGTTGCCGCTGCACAAGGTAGGGATGACACTCCACCTGCAGAACGGAGGGCCGCACCGAGCAGCAGGACAGTAGCTCCCTCAAGTGGGTGGCTGTGTAGTTAGACACACCGATCGCTCGAAGCTTTCCTAAAGTCAAAATAACTGCTAAATGGATTTATGAAAGCATCACTTGTTTATTACATTAAAAATGTAATTTAAGTATGTTGTAAATTATGTTATTTTTCTCAGACTTATGTTTAAAGTGTAAAGTTTCATAAACAGTTAGGAAATATTGTTATGCTTTCATTATTTCCTACTTGTTACTCGTCTGAAACAACTGAAGTATAAACTTTTTCCAGAAACAAATTAACGCCACCTTAACATGAATGATAATTTACACATCATATGAACTTTGCAGTGTGTGTAAGTTTTATCATCATCAGTACACTGAGTCATCAGGTGAAGTCAAGATTGATTTCTGATCTACCTTCTTTCTGCAGCTTCTCCAGCTCAAGCCATGTCTCCTTGCGCAGCACTGCATTCTGGGAGTCCTCTGGTTTCCTGCCCTGAGAACCCGGCCAGTGGATGAGGTAGAGGTCAAGGTAGTCGACCTTCAGGTTCTGTAGGGACCGCTCGCATGCCTTCCGACATGCTTCCCTTCCCTGAGACTTGGGACCTGGCCAAGAAGAATATAATGTGAATTATATGTTAATATCTGAAGAGAATGGACTTCTAACTAGACTGAATATTATGATTAATATATAAGGTATTTCAAGGATTACTGGAATAATTCTGACAGAATAGTTTACAAAACAGAGGGTAGTGATAAGCATTAAGGTGTACAGAGGCAACTTCTGGAGTTGCAACTCACAGGCAAGGGGAGATTCGTTCAAATATTTTCTACCGTATCGGTTACTGTCTTTGTTGAAGTCTCAATGTTTTACATCACAATATCAAATCAAGCTCAACCAGTTACCAAATGGAACCCTTGCCTCAGAATGTGGAACCTCCTCCAGCTCGTGCACTCAACAGATTTTGGGATCAAATTTAGAGCATCATTAATTCCATAATTCATACCCAATGATAATGTTTCGATGTTGACTACAGTCATTCTGATTTCATTATGACTTACCAAGTTTACTTGTGAGAAAGATGTCTTTTCGTTGTAAATTGTATTTAGGAAGAAGAGTTTCAAGTGCACTTGCAATGTCTGCTTCATTTCTGTAGACTTCAGCAGTATCTGAAATTAAAAACACATTATTTCATCACAAACCATGTTACTGATAGGAATATTCTGATGGAAAATGGTTGTATGAAATATAAATATTATAAATAAAGATTACATCATTGGTAACTATACTTAATGAAACATAGTGGTCTAAAAATGGTGCTTTGTTACGACGGTGTACTTCATTAACCAATGTTTCAAATATTAAATACAGGTAGTTGTAAAAAGGTGATGGAAATTAAATATTATGCACATTTTGGAATTGGATTAGCACTTTGACTGATTGGCAAGAGATAACTAAATCAGACAGGAAATATTAAACCATGAGTTCATCTCCGACATTATCAGAGATTGAAGATAATGTTTGAAGTTGCAATGCACTAAAGTTACTTTAGACTAAACAGAATAATTTCAAGCAAAATTAATACATAGCCATTCCTTTACTTTAGGGTATTTATAGGGCCTACACTACAGTAATTTATTATAAGTTACTTGCCAATTGCCCTGTAGCCAACGTTCAGCGCAGCATCGATAACTTCGCTGATCAACTGCTGTCCTCGGATCGTATAAGTTCCAACTATAAAAAAGCAAATACTTCGTGAGAAGTGATAACAAACGCACGTGTATTTTACGGAAACTACTGATTTATCGCTCGGGAAATGCCACGGTGGTTTCAAAAAGGTGTATGACATCGTGTAATACTTACATCCCATCAAGGGCATGGTAGAATTAGAGTTTAAATTTACGACATTCATCTTCTAACTGCAGTTATTAGCCGATATAGTACTCAATGTACCATGTACAAACATATTGGATTTATAATAGCTTTTCTAGCTAAACATGATTGTTCAGCAGTAGTTAGTCAACTCCATCGATGCTCCTTGAATCATTACATACATTACATTATATAAATAATAAATTCCAATATAATCTATATACATTTTTATTAGCAATCACTCGAATAAGAAATAAGATATTTTTTCAGATTAACTACAACTAAACTGCACATGCAGTGTTGTCACTGTCAACCGTTGATGTAGACACTAATGCCTAAAATAGATTTACAGTCACGTGATGAAGTCACGTGTCAAAGCGGGCAAGCTTCGCGGCTGCCGTAACACTGACAGGGCGGCGTCAATAATAAACATAATTTTGTATAGTTCGTCCAAAGCCGCCATATGTCTGTAATCTCAGTCATCGAACAAATGCGCAACCACTTGTGAATGTGGCAGTTTCTTTCGGTTAGCGGGTTTTCCTCAAATTAAGTGACTAAGCCGTGGAATTGACGTGACACCGTGACAGACTGGTGCCATCCTGCAGAGCGTGATTTGAGGCAGTGTTCGCCGACGTCAACAACCACAACGACACAGGCCCGTGACAGGGCTCAACGTCAGGGTCGCAAAGTTCGGCTGATCTTTTCCAAAGAACGCCCGTGCCTGCGGTAACCCGACATATTCTCATAATTCAAATAATCTGACTGCCAACTATAATTTGTAATGTACCCATTATTGTTATCGTAGGCTATCTCTGGCTATGTAGATTATGAAATCATAACGTATCAATGTAGCCGAGGGATTTTGTAATTAATGTCAAATGTTGCAAATATGCTGTGTTAAAATCTTTATATTCTTAAATTGTTACAAAATTAATACTTATCTAAAATAGGTATGCGGTATGTTTTCTAGACTGCTATGAATACTATGCTTATATGTCCTAATTCAAAGCATAAATATTGTTAACGAATGTGAATGTCATTTGAATGCGCATTTTAATGCAACAATAAAATTTTCATTGCATTCAAATGCGATCCATAAACATTTGCATTCGAATGCAAATCATAAACATTTGCATTTGACATCTTTTGACTATTCCAATATTTTATTGAATGTGCACCATACATGTACAGAGTGTACTATAGCTACGTCAAGATAAATGGTTGTACACGTTGATGATATAGCTAAAAACAGATGTGATGTAACTTTAAACAAGTACAGTTGTGATTGCCGTGACAGACTTTGCACCTCTCAGTATAAATAGAGACCATGTTTAGTACTACACTACTACTGTCTGTTACACTATTCAATAGATTATACTTTGCATCTCTTTTCTGTTTCAGCCATCCACGATGGAGAAATACGAAACTATTGACACGATTGATCGTCAGCAGAGAGGGACCTTGCGGTTCTTCACTGGCTGGGTCCTTGTCGCACAGGTCCTTGGTCTGATTTCAGTTGTCATGGTTGCTGTGTGGATGGGGCACTTCCGAGGGGGTTTTGCCTGGTCGGAGGACCCGGACAGGGAGTTCAACTATCACCCCCTTTTCATGATCATTGGAATGGTGTTCCTCTACGGAAACTGTGAGTTGGCCTGGTTATGAAGGTTATACTTCTTCTTCAATTAATCACCACTGGTCAACTTGCTTACCATTATTGTCATTGGTTTTTCAGAGTTGTCCTTTTCTAGAATTAGTCAGTCCACTACAGGTTACATATTTCCCCTGTGTGGTATGTTTTACTTCCCTTGGCATAGACACCAGGTAGAACTAGAATGGACCACTGGCTTTTAGTGTCTCTTCCGAAATTCGAAAGACACAGGCAACTGTGGGGTGAACAAAATTGGCCAAGTTTTGAAATGGCGGCAGATGTGGTTGAACCACCGGCCCCTCGATTGACAGTCCGGTGCTCTACCGCGCGACCACTGTTTCCCACTTACATGCACTTGCTGAAGTGTGTAATTACCATTATTTGTTAGATTCGTACAATTGTTTAAAAAAAGAAAACTGTTGTTATTTGGCAGGTCTGACTAAAGACATGCAAATACACAACTTTAGGACATTGGGTATATTCCATGGTTTCTCCATCTGCCTGGATAAACAAAAAACTTAGGTTCTTACATACAAAAAAATTACACCTGTATATTTAATTTGGCACATTAGTGCATGTATATATGTATATATATACTGTATATATATCCACTGTGTGTAAGGGAGTGGCACCAGATTGACCAGAAAAAAATAAGTATTTGGTAGTGTAATAGAAGTTTAAGCTACTCTATTGTTGTATGGCAGATGATGCTGTTTTTTGCCTTGCTTCCCAATCAACACTTCCACATTGTCAAATGACAACAAAAGTCAGTTTCTGCTGCCATAGATTCAGCATATGTTAACTTGGCTTATATTTTATATCGAAACATGGGGCGGGTGTTATTCTTCACCATCAAACTTAATACAAGGTATGCATATCTCAGTTAAACTAAAATCTTTGTGATTATAACTGGCCATCTAATCAAACAGAGTGCCCATTGACAGTTACGTTTCAGAACATAACATAGAACTTTGTGTTTGATTCAGAAAATCATGCTTAACTAATTTCTCTGTTGCCTAATGCCTATGGTATTAGTGACATAATAGAATGTCTTTTTGTAAGAAGGGTTTAGCTGACAGTACTTATGTAAGAAGGGTTTAACTGACAGTACTTGTGTAAGAAGGGTTTAGCTGACAGTACTTACGTAAGAAGGGTTTAGCTGACAGTACTTGTGTAAGAAGGGTTTAGCTGACAGTACTTCTGTAAGAAGGGTTTAGCTGACAGTACTTACGTAAGAAGGGTTTAGCTGACAGTACTTACGTAAGAAGGGTTTAGCTGACAGTACTATGTAAGAAGGGTTTAGCTGACAGTACTATGTAAGAAGGGTTTAACTGACAGTACTTACGTAAGAAGGGTTTAGCTGACAGTACTTATGTAAGAAGGGTTTAGCTGACAGTACTTACGTAAGAAGGGTTTAGCTGACAGTACTATGTAAGAAGGGTTTAGCTGACAGTACTATGTAAGAAGGGTTTAGCTGACAGTACTTACGTAAGAAGGGTTTAACTGACAGTACTTACGTAAGAAGGGTTTAGCTGACAGTACTTACGTAAGAAGGGTTTAGCTGACAGTACTTACGTAAGAAGGGTTTAACTGACAGTACTTACGTAAGAAGGGTTTAACTGACAGTACTTACGTAAGAAGGGTTTAACTGACAGTACTTACGTAAGAAGGGTTTAGCTGACAGTACTTACGTAAGAAGGGTTTAGCTGACAGTACTTACGTAAGAAGGGTTTAACTGACAGTACTTACGTAAGAAGGGTTTAACTGACAGTACTTACGTAAGAAGGGTTTAACTGACAGTACTTACGTAAGAAGGGTTTAACTGACAGTACTTACGTAAGAAGGGTTTAACTGACAGTACTTACGTAAGAAGGGTTTAACTGACAGTACTTACGTAAGAAGGGTTTAACTGACAGTACTTACGTAAGAAGGGTTTAACTGACAGTACTTACGTAAGAAGGGTTTAACTGACAGTACTTACGTAAGAAGGGTTTAACTGACAGTACTTACGTAAGAAGGGTTTAACTGACAGTACTTACGTAAGAAGGGTTTAACTGACAGTACTTACGTAAGAAGGGTTTAACTGACAGTACTTACGTAAGAAGGGTTTAACTGACAGTACTTACGTAAGAAGGGTTTAACTGACAGTACTTACGTAAGAAGGGTTTAACTGACAGTACTTACGTAAGAAGGGTTTAACTGACAGTACTTATGTAAGAAGGGTTTAACTGACAGTACTTACGTAAGAAGGGTTTAGCTGACAGTACTATGTAAGAAGGGTTTAGCTGACAGTACTATGTAAGAAGGGTTTAGCTGACAGTACTTACGTAAGAAGGGTTTAACTGACAGTACTTACGTAAGAAGGGTTTAGCTGACAGTACTTATGTAAGAAGGGTTTAGCTGACAGTACTTACGTAAGAAGGGTTTAACTGACAGTACTTACGTAAGAAGGGTTTAGCTGACAGTACTTATGTAAGAAGGGTTTAGCTGACAGTACTTACGTAAGAAGGGTTTAACTGACAGTACTTACGTAAGAAGGGTTTAGCTGACAGTACTTATGTAAGAAGGGTTTAGCTGACAGTACTTACGTAAGAAGGGTTCCCTTGGCAAAAAAAACTTTAAATTTTCTATAGAATATTCTATAGGATTTTTGCTTATAGTTTTCTATAGGATTTTCGCCAATAGTTTTCTATAGAATATTCTATAGAATTTTTGTATATAGTTTTCTATAGAATATTCTATAGGATTTTTGCTTATAGTTTTCTATAGGATTTTTGCCAATAGTTTTCTATAGAATATTCTATAGAATTTTTGTATATAGTTTTCTATAGAATATTCTATAGGATTTTTGCCTTATAGTTTTCTATAGAATATTCTATAGGATTTTTGCTTATAGTTTTCTATAGAATATTCTATAGAATATTCGCGTATAGTTTTCTATAGAATATTTATGGTTTCTATAGGAAATATCCTATAGAATATTTCCTATAGAAAACCATAAAAATGCTATAGAATATTCTATAATGTTTTTCTATAGAAAACCATAAAAATGCTATAGAATATTCTATAGAATATTTTTCTATAGAAAACCATAAAAATAC
This sequence comes from Ridgeia piscesae, assembly GCA_025642075.2. Taxonomy (NCBI): domain Eukaryota; kingdom Metazoa; phylum Annelida; class Polychaeta; order Sabellida; family Siboglinidae; genus Ridgeia; species Ridgeia piscesae. The sequence continues at coordinate 28,723 of JAODUO010001270.1, forward strand.
TATAGAATATTCTATAGTATTTTTTTAGTTTTCCATAGGAAATATCCTAAAGAATATTATATAGTATTTTTTACAGTTTTCTATAGGAAATATCCTAAAGAATATTCTATGGTATTTTTTTAGTTTTCCATAGGAAATATGCTATAGAATATTGTACAGGATTTTGAGTTTTCTGTAGGAAAAATCCTATAGAAATTCAATAGGATATTTCCTGAAAAAAATCCCAGATTATTCCATAGGATAATTTCAGTAGAAAACTAAAAAAAATCCCACAGATTATTCTACAGGATATTTCATATAGAAAACTATAAAAAATACTATAGAATATTCTATTGTTTTAAGAAATATCGACAAAATATTATATACGATGTTTTATATAGAATTCTATAAAAAGTAGTACAACGAATACATGTGTATATCTGTTGATCTTACAAGTTATATATATATATATATATATACATATATGATATGATATCATACGTTTTTATTACAAGAAAATCATTATGAAAGACATCTTAATTTGGCATGTGCTGACACTGTAAAGAATGGCATGTTGGTCCTAGTTGACGACATTTGTTGTAGCCATTACTTTGACTGCCCCGTTCAATTTCTGCCGGATGACAGACCTTATGTCACCATCTGTCTTCTGCGGCAATAGGCTTTGGGCAGCAGCTGCAGAAATGAAAATAAGCACGTACAATACAATTATAGTTATCATAGATGTCATGGCGCTGTACATTTATATATATATATATATATATATATATATATATATATATATATATATATATATATATATATATATATAACTCCACCTGGTGATTACTTGTGAGTGTTAATAAGCAGTGACAATAGGTGTCACTGTGGTTTGATCAGGGGGAAGATAGCTGGATGTGGGAGATCGAGTGGGAGAACAAGGAATGATCCGAGCCATGAGGTTATGTTTCCAGTGGGAAATGAGAAGTTGCTTTGCCTGCTTGCTGCACTAATGATTTGGCAGTAGAAACATGTGTTCCTGACATCGGATTGTGGACAGTGTTTTGAATTGAAATAATGAATGAAATAAATGACAAACATTATGTCTAAAAATTACTCGAATATGGACACACAACTGTGTGCAAGTATTGTTAATTGCATTCATAAACAACCAGATATAAGAATCTCTGTATATGCCATAAACGTAGTTATTTTTCAAAATTACCCATTACAATGCATGTACAGGCTAAGGTATAAATTAACAACCTTGGCTAATAAAACCAGGATAATTGGTATATTTTCTAACAATTTGACACGACCACAAATTATTTCATATAAATTAAATATATGTGACCTGTTCTAACGAAATGAGTCACATGTCAAAAATGTCGCGCACGCACAGCCAAAGTCATTCGACACTGAACATGCCCGGGGTATAAAGCTTCAAACTGAGAAAATCACATTTGAAGTTCACGGTCACACCAGTACATGATCTGAATCTGAATGGGATACATCGTAAAGAAACCAATATTGGCTATTATATACGACGGGGGTGTGTGTGCGCATGTTATTGAATGTTTGAGCCGCAGATCAGGTGACTGAAATCAGTTATGGTTTCAGCCTGGACCTGCAACTCGTTTAGTTGGTTCCAGTCGGCAATTGTTTTTACAAAAAATGAATTCTTAAATTATTGTTCAGTGTGGGCTTTGGGTACTATAAAACTTCTGGTGTTGTTGGTTGTTTGACAAAATTTGAGGATACATGGTGGGGAAGTGTTTAGGTTTAATGTGTTTTGTTTGTTTTTTGGGGGCCAGAAGAAAGTTTCAGTGGGGAGGGCTGGGATAGATCCTCTGACAGTTCTGTACATAAATTTTAGTCTTTGGTCGCTTTGTCTATTATCTAATGTGTCGAGGTTAAGGATCGAGTGCGTTGTTTTGATACAATTAAATACCTTGAAACATGTGCACACACAAATTTGTGCCCCATGGTGTGTACTTAGCAATGCATATGGGACACACCACAAATCACTGACGGTCAGCTCATATGGCACTGCGGTGTCTTAGTGGCAACCATGAAATGGTCAGCATATTTTAAAGATACAACAGTTTTGTTACAACTGTGTAGGTAATAAATTATCTACAAAATATATGCAACATATGTGGTTGATGCTAAGCGAAGGTGCGTACTTATGCATGTTAATATAAAATTCAATCATTTTTTAAAGCCAAGGTACACATTGGACATATAATATGTAATTACACCACTGTAATATGTGGACATATTGCACATTGAAAGCTAAAGGATTAATGATGGCTACTGAATAAAAAAGAATAAAATAACTTGCATCTGCCACACCTACTATTTTCATGGCAACAATAATACATGGCCAGGAGAGAGAAAGTACAGCATCATTGGGAACAGGTGCCAACATTTTGGTAATTTAGTTGATAGGCATATATGACAGAAGCATACATTATATAATATTATAACTTACTTAGAAATATGTAAATGTTATAAAAAATACTAATAAATAAATAAAATAGTATACATAAAATACAGAATAACTTGCATGTAAAGTATCTTACGCCAGTAATATATAATAAAACATTATTACCTTTCGCCATTCGTAATGCCAGAAAGAGTGCTGACTTCTCTTCTTCCAGCACCTTGATTCGCTCGGTGCTGTCACGAGCCTTTTCCAGTGACTTGAGTACTATCGTGTTTTCCGCTTCAACCATGGTTAAGCAGTGTTGCAGCTTGTTGCAATGTTCACACTCTACTTCTCTGTCTTTGCCATAGGTGTCCTACAATTCTACAGCTGCTATGTTAAAATGGACATATATCAGAATTATAAAGATTTCCAATTCTATGCGAACAAAACCCCATTGAAGGCTTTATCACTGGAGTGCATGTAACATTGTTCATAGTATATACAACTTTAAAATACAGGTCACATTCATTTTTAATGAAGAAATTTATGAGCAAAATAACATATGGATCGCTAATAGCAAACTGTACATGTATTAGTTTGACAATTAATTATTTCATAAAATACCTTCAGGTTTTCTAAAATAGTGGCTGTCGATGACTTCATCAATTTGTTTTTCTGGCACCTTGCAATAAAGTGGCCTTCACGGTGGGTACAATTTCCTGAAAGGAAATCATGGAATTGTGAATACAGAATGCACAAAATTGTAATGGCCCAGATCCACACAAAACTAACTGATGTTGATTGTGAGGACCTGTACCAAAAGTCATCTTTTTATTGGAATCTAAGATGGTCATCTTGTATATCGTGCACATATGCCATTGTTTAATGCTGGGATATAAAATCTATTATGGCTAAGTGAAGTTAATCTGAATTGAAATGTACAGTAGGTAACATGGACATCCTGATTATATTTAACATGAGAACAAATAAATCTAGTAGCCCACATGAAGTATGATACTTGCAGTGAGGAAGAAATATTATAACTTACGAATCGTACAAATTATGGCACAATATATAATTATACTTTTATAAAGTTTGTTTTGGCCACCATCGTTTCCAGTACGTGCATGCAGACAATTTCATGAACACCTACCTGCAAACTTGACCACACGTGCCATATGATTTCAACATCTTTCCATTCAGCCGCGTTTTTGGCCAGTTCGATCACCAACACTTCTGTCTTATTCAACACGATAGAATCTACATCTGCTGGTTCTTCAATCCAAGTAACCTTCCCAATATCAATTGCGTTCTCCTTGTAAAATTCAAAAGAGTGCGTACATTTTTGCTGTCGACGTGGCTTCAACTTTGAATTTCCCGTCAACGCCAATCCGCCATCTCTGATTGGATAACCTTGAGTTCAGAAGCGTGGTCGGATACAAAAGAATGCGCAAGAAATGGTAAATGGAAATACGTACGCATGACTTCTTTTCAGTTATTGTTTGTCATCAATAATGTCTGCATAAAAATAACACCAATGGTATTTGCCGCTATTTAAAATATAATTCATCTTCACACCTTTATATCCGCATCATTAGCAAAATGTAATTTCACCAAAAACATAGACTTATACACTTTTCCGTTTCATGCTTTCCTGTGTCTATTTTTGCATAGCCCCAAGAAACTTAACCCATTTCTGCCTCGGCTCACGGACAGCTCGGCTAAAGCCTGTTTCCAGATGTCAATTCGGCCCGTGTTTTTGTAAAAGTATCATAGCGGATTATTCTCAGCCATACAGTTACAATTAGTATGTCAATGGAATCTTCTTCCTGAATACGATGTGTACGTAGTTTATCGTCAAGTACATTTACTTGGTTTATTTTTTATATTTACATGTAACGAAGTTATGTTTTGTTTACTTTCTACTTATATAATGGGGGTGCATGAGAGTTGGGACGATCTATCGTACAATAAGAAATAATATAGAATCCACGGAACTGACCTTTTAAACTATTTATGTTTATTTACATATTTATTCTTAGTACAATTTATATTGACATTTAAAAACATATTTCTTTGTTTCTTATATAATTGAGAGATTTTCCTCATACTAATCAATAATAATAATGATATGGTGTACCTTGCTGAAAGTTTACAGGTATACTAAGTTTTTTAAATGTTGCTAGCAAATTTCGGACTGACGCGCATCATCACTATATGCGCCAATCGTGTTTCGTGTCGATCTGTTGTCTACATGTAGGGTTGGGCCCAAATACACATTTTGGGATCAAATACAAATTTTCAATTCAAATACAAATGCATTGCTTTTATAGATTTTAGTAAAAATACAAAATTTCAACTCAAATGTTGGTATTCAAATACAAATACGTATTTGAACCCATCCCTGGCTGTATATATCTAGCGCAATTACTGTTATGCCAGAAGTACACAGTCCCAGTGGTTAATTGTTAAAACCTATTAAGAGTAAAAATAAGTATATGTGAAGCGACGCATTGTTATTTTTGTGCTGAGATCAATCAATTCATCAGTCACGCGTTTCCGTCGATCCTGCCAGTCCTGCATGATTTAATTCGCACGTTGGCGCATCGATTGATTGACTTCAGAGTCGATGGCTTGCTCTATAATCGCAATCATGACTCACATATTATACTTCGATCTTGTTTGGAATCGGATCAATAGGTTGCATCTCACTAAAAAAGAACGGTGCAATGCTATAGGCTGAAATGGCATCGCAAATGTTATACCTATATAACCTTTCACCAAACAATACATGCCACCGCGTGCGCCAAAGTTACGTTGTAGCGGTTACGGCTTCCGGCGTTATAAACGTTCCGATTGACGTTTCTGCGCATACAAATACTACGGGTTGTTCGTTAGGATGTATATAACCTCTCAGCAAAGTTATTTGTCGCAAACTAACACGAGGCAAACAAGTATTGAGGCATATTTTGATAGCAAGCGTAAATCACGTGACAGTAGTGCGCTATAATCCGTGACAGTGATTTATAAAAAGCGTAATATTTTATTGCATTGAACGACATTTTAAGAAACTCTTCACAGTAATCATCACAGGAAAGTTAACGAACAGTACGTGGCATTTATACCGAAAATGCTTTGTTGTTTTGCTGCACATTGATGATTTTACATTTATTGCGCATGCGCAGAAATGTCAATCGGAACGTTTTTAACGACCGGAAAAATGTAAGCGCGACAGTTATTCGTCAACTGCCTATGAAATGGGGAATCGCTGGTTTTTTTCGGCGTGATAATTAGTGTGCGTTGTGAATTGATATTTTGAGATTAATTTAAATATGAACTATATTATGCCAGTATAAATACCGTACGTATGTATATATTGTAGTTTAACTTTTTAGTCAATTTTATGTATAATTTTATGCCAGTCAACTCTTGCCATGTTCATAGCTGGACCGAGCTAGGCCCTACGGCTACGGTCGTTATTATGTTTAGCTCGTATTCTATCGTTCATCTCAATACATAGTCATAGTGGCCTGTGGGTGCATATTTTATTTCAAAACTGCACAACGTTATAATTGACTGATATATCTGGAGAAAACAAAACAATAGGCAATAGTCTATTCGGTCAATATACGATTATGTGATTTTTTTAGAAACAATTATTATAAAACAATATGTATATAATATACACAGAAAATAAGGTAATTAATATTATATTAATTGGGAATAGCTTAATTACAAGTTAATTACATTCTTGATATCTACGGTTTAAACATAATATCACGTGACGTCAGTAAGTATTTAAGTAACTATGCTGTTGGACTGACTGCATTATTTGTTATTCATGTATTTATGTTAATATTATATACATGGCGATCGATCTTTCATTTTACTTTCTGACTAGCTATAACTATGAAAATGACAATGTACAGTAGAAAACCATAGGCCCTCTAAATTCTAAAATAATCTACACTTTTCTGTAGAAAACTATAGGCCCCATAAAGTCTATAGACAAATCTATAGTTTTCTATAAAATATTCTTTATAAACCTATAGTTTTCTATAGAAAACTATAGGCCCTATAAAATCTATAGAAAAAATTATAGTTTTCTATAAAATCTATACTTTTCTATAGAATTTTCTATAGAAAACTATAGGACCGTAACATCTATAGAAAAATCTATAGTTTTTCTATAAAATATTCTTTAGAAAACTATAGACCCCTTGCATGCTATAGAAAATCTATAGTTTCCTATATAATTTTACAGAAAACTGTAGATCCCATAAAGTCTATAGAAAAATATATAGAATTTTATAGAAAACTATAGAAAAATCTATAAATTTCTGTAGAAAACTATAAGCCATGTAAAATCTTTAGAAAAATCTATAGTTTTCTATAGAAAACCATAGGCGCTGTAAAATCTATAGAAAAATCTATAGTTTTCTATAGAAAACTATAGGCCCCATAAAATCCATAGAAAAATCTATAGTTTTCTATAGAAAAATCTATAGTTTTCTATAGAAAACCATAGGCCCCATAACATCTATAGAAAAATCTATAGTTTTTCTATAAAATATTCTTTAGAAAACTATAGACCCCGTGAATTCTATAGAAAATTTATAGTTTCCTATAGAATTCTATAGAAAACTATAGACCCCATACAATCTATAGAAAAATCTATAGAATTCTTTAGAAGACTATAGAAAAATATATAGTTTTCTATAGAAAACTATAGGCCCCATAAAATCTATAGAAAAATCTATAGTTTTCTATAGAAAACTATAGGCCCCATAAAATCCATAGAAAAATCTATAGTTTTCTATAGAAAAATCTATAGTAATCTATAGAAAACTATAGGCCCCATAACATCTATAGAAAAATCTATAGTTTTTCTATATAAGATATTCTTGAGAAAACTATAGACCCCTTGCATGCTATAGACAATCTATAGTTTCCTATATAATTTTACAGAAAACTGTAGACCCCATAAAATCTATAGAAAAATATATATAATTCTATAGAAAACTATAGAAAAATCTAAAAATTTCTGTAGAAAACTATAAGCCCTGTAAAATCTATAGAAAAGTCTGCAGAATTATATAGAAAACAATAAGTCCCATAAAATCAATAGAAAAATCTATAGTTTTTTTCTATAAAATATTATTTAGAAAACTATAGACCCCTTGCATGCTATAGAAAATCTATAGTTTCCTAGATAATTTTACAGAAAACTGTAGACCCCATAAAATCTATAGAAAAATATATAGAATTCTATAGAAAACTATAGAAAAATCTACAAATTTCTGTAGAAAACTATAGGCCCTGTAAAATCTTTAGAAAAATCTATAGTTTTCTATAGAAAACCATAGGCGTGGGAAATTCTATAGAAAAATCTATAGTTTTCTATAAAAAGCTATAGTTTTCTATAGAAAACTATAGGTCCCATAAAATGTATAGAAAAATCTATAGTTTTCTATAGAAAACTATATGCCCCATAACATCTATAGAAAAATCTATGGTTTTTCTATAAAATATTCTTTAGAAAACTATAGACCCCGTGAATTCTATAGAACATTTATAGTTTCCTATAGAATTCTATAGAAAACTATAGACCCCATACAATCTATAGAAAAATCTATAGAATTCTTTAGAAAACTATAGAAAAATCTATAAAATTATATAGAAAACTTTAGGCCACACACAATCTATAGAAAATTCTGTAGAATTCTATAGAAAACTGCAAAATTCTATAGAATTCTATAGAATTCTATAGAAATCTATAGAAAATCTATAGTTTTCTATAGAATTTTTTGCCAAGGGTTTAACTGACAGTACTTACGTAAGAAGGGTTTAGCTGACAGTACTTACGTAAGAAGGGTTTAGCTGACAGTACCTATGTAAGAAGGGTTTAGCTGACAGTACCTATGTAAGAAGGGTTTAGCTGACAGTACCTATGTAAGAAGGGTTTAGCTGACAGTACCTATGTAAGAAGGGTTTAGCTGACAGTACCTATGTAAGAAGGGTTTAGCTGACAGTACTTACGTAAGAAGGGTTTAGCTGACAGTACTTACGTAAGAAGGGTTTAGCTGACAGTACCTATGTAAGAAGGGTTTAGCTGACAGTACTTACGTAAGAAGGGTTTAGCTGACAGTACCTATGTAAGAAGGGTTTAGCTGACAGTACCTATGTAAGAAGGGTTTAGCTGACAGTACCTATGTAAGAAGGGTTTAGCTGACAGTACCTATGTAAGAAGGGTTTAGCTGACAGTACTTACGTAAGAAGGGTTTAGCTGACAGTACTTACGTAAGAAGGGTTTAGCTGACAGTACTTACGTAAGAAGGGTTTAGCTGACAGTACCTATGTAAGAAGGGTTTAGCTGACAGTACTATGTAAGAAGGGTTTAGCTGACCGTACTTATGTACCTTTGGTGATTAGGATTCCTAACAACTGAGTCATCTCATTCCAGCCATCCTAGTGTACCGAGTGTTCCGCAACAACAGAAAGATCTACGTGAAGGTTCTTCACGCTTCACTGCACATGCTTGCCCTCATCTTTGCGGCCATCGGTCTCAAGGCCGTCTTTGACTCGCACAACCTCGCGAGTCCGCCGCGGCCGAACCTTTACAGTCTCCACAGCTGGCTGGGTCTTGGCACAGTCATCCTGTTTGGCCTCCAGGTCTGTGCAGCTACCATTAATTTGTCTGAGAGTTGTCTATTGTATTTGTTTATCAGTTCAATCATGCGTTCGTAAACCAATGGTAATAAGTGATCATTGTTTTACAAAAACAGGGCTGCATTATCTGTTTTTTATTATGGATTGCATCATTATACAATAGGTAGTCCACAGATTCAGTGGGAATATCTATGTCAGACTAATTAATTGATTGTGATATATAGAATAATTTATATTTCACATAGAAAACGTTCCATGATAAGTACATGTAACCAAGAAATTAGGTAGTTACACAGCCACTGAATGGCTCCCTGTCCTGAACCCAAGTCATTTACCACCATCATGGTCGATCTACCATTTTATGTGCAATATTACTTAGCACATCTAACAGGTTAAATGTTGTTGAAATGTTATTTGCTTTATGCTCCTGAAGTCTGGGGGAGGCTGACGTTGAACCTGATATAAAATATTTGTTTTCACTTGTCCTGTTTGCCTACGTCAGACACTATCTATTTTAGCCAGTGACAGTTATGCTCCGTACCCCATGTTTGACACTCAGTCATTGGGCTGCCATTTCAGAAGCCCCTCAAACATACCAAACCATAAAATGCTTTCATCTGTGGTTTTTTTGCGATGTGAAATTAATGTAGTGAATGTGTACTTAGATGTATTTTAATAGTGATTACAATAATGATTTTAATAATGATTACAATACAAAGAAATATGGTTGTGTTTTTTGCAGTGGGTGTTTGGTTTCCTTGCCTTCCTCAAGCCTGGGCTCTCCATGGAGATGCGACGACGCATTAAGCCCACCCACATGTTTGTTGGTCTCGCGATATTCTTCACGGCCATTGCCACTGCCCTGACTGGTATCATGGAGAAGACGTACTTCTCTATCGGGTAGGTTCTATGATGTGAGCTGCTCACACTGTGACACACGTCACAGAACACATGAATAACCAGTGAGACCACAGAGTCACCTTTCTTGTCATCTCATACACCTTTAAGAATGAACAGTTACTTGAGAATATTTTTGTAGACATTTGCAGTATCTTGATCCACCATTTGGGGATCTTTCTCGCACGTGACAACCTCATGTGACTTGGCTTAGGTCATGGTGGAATTGTCAGACTGGAGACGGCAGACAGGTGGTACCCCTGGCCTCTGTTAATGTCACGTGACATCAAAGCGTGATTACGATCCACAGATGGTGGATCCAAATATTGCAAGTTTCCATTAAAATGCTCCAAGGTTTCCATATCCTCGTAAACATGGTTTTTCTCCTTGAAACAGGAATTAAGTAAACTTATCTACATAAACTGCTGCTCTAATAATTATACACACGAGATATACTTCATATACAAAATTCAGTACAAAATGTTTTCATAAAATAAGCAGTTATAGCACTGTATGTTGATTTTGTCATCACAGGTTGAAACTGTAAAATCACCATCAGTTTGCTCAATATATCAGGACCAGTATAACTTTGGACTGACTGCCAGATTTCTGGATCTTTTGTGTGGCTACACACGATTGCTCACATGATATAAATTGTTTGCTAGCTAATATGTTTTAGTTGATATAGGTTCGATTCTTTGCAAAATGAGTAAAAATGAGGAAACTGTAAGTCATTTACCTGAGGACTCTAAGAAATAGTAATGTTTGACAAATACTAGGTTTATGGTTGGATAATAGAACTTTGACCCTTTCAATGTCTTTGTAGCGCCATCTATGGACAGCGCGGTGCGGAGGCGACACTCATCAACTGTCTGGCTGTCACTCTTGTGCTTCTTGGCGTTGCCGTTGGTTACATTGTTACCAACCCGAACTACCAGCGCCAAGCCGAACCTGAGGAGGAACGTCTGCAGCTCGCCAACTGACACCAGCGCCACCTGGAGGATTGCATGTGAAACATGCACCACCTGGAGGAATGCCTGTGAAACACTGCCTATCCGATTGCCAAAGTCGTTATCCAATCTGTTGTCATTGTGACTGTTTCCATCGTATTTATTGTTGAGTGTTTCTGTTGCTAGGTAACAAGATCAGTATTTTGGGGCAGCTGATGACAGAGTGGGTTGTTGCGATCTGTGCTGCATATAGTCAATATTATTCTATATTTAGTTTTACCTAGCGCATGTTTTGTAGTCAGTTATTCGACAAATGGTGTAGCAATTCTAGTAGTTATCAAACAATTAAGGAAGTCGTGAGGATTGAACACATTTTTGGGAGAAAAAAGTTCATTTCTCTGTGTAACATTGTAGAGTGTATAGTTTGATGTTCTGCTCTAACTTGCCTATATTGTGTTTGGCATATGTAGCCGGCACCTGAGTGAATGCTCTAAAGTCACACTGTTACTGCTATTTATTCTTATAACTTATACATGTTTGTTGGTGTTAGTATTTGAACCAAATATGAACTTTGGCCATGACTCTTAATTCTTAAACTGAGTTCTGTGTCTGCACTGCTGTTATTTTTTGGGTTTCAGGTTACCCAGTGCCAAGTTTCTTCTTTGTTTAGATATTACTACCGTGGAGTTCTTGTTTGGTTTGCATTTTCTGGATGCCCGTTTTTGAACTGTTTTGGACATCGCTAGTGTCAAGATTTGTCTATGGTGATTGCACCAAATTTCATCAGGTATTGTCAATGCCAAATTTCTTACTGACAATGGTTTTATTACAATATTACAAGCGGGATTGTTCCAGTGGTATGAATTTAGTTGTATCCCTTTTTCTTGGTAGCTTAGAAGAGTGCCACTGCCGCTTTCTTCATTATTTCTGATCTTTTCAGTTTCTTGTTCCTGTTATTAAGTTATTTCAATCATGAAATCATTGAAGATAATCAGACTGCCTGTAAGTAATTACAACCCTTGTGGGCTCTGTGTAGTGATGCAAGCATCGATGCTACTGGCTGGTCAGTGAGGGTCAATCAAATGTCCTACATAATAATTATGTCCAAGCAAGAATGTTTTGTGTAAATGTGACGATTTTGCTTATAGGTTGTCATTGCTTTGTGATGGTAGATATTTCTCGTGTTCTATTTTTGCTAGAATATGTTCTGCAGGGCTCACTAGAAATATTGATCAATGTTGCCTTTAGACACATAACTGTGATTGGGTATGAGTGTCGGGTGATAATCATATGTCTAGGTGGATCTCAGAAATGGTCATTCATTCAATAATTTCTCTTGAATGAGATCATTAAAAAATGCATGTATTTGGCAGTTGATAATCATAAGTGTTCTGAGACTAAACGTCTAACAATTTGCACTCAATCAATGAAATGACTATCAATTCCTTGCGAAAACATCTCTTTTTGTGTGAAAATGGCATGTTCTATTCAGTAGCACATAGAAAGATCCAAATAGTGTAGTGACCTTGTCACCCAGAAAGTTGTCAGAAATATTATGTACACAGATACCAGATACTCACGCATTTATTTGAATACTCAAGAAGTTTAACTTATGATAATGTTCAAAGTTAATATTTGTTATTCATATCTGTAGAAAAATAGTCATCATGTTATTAGTTTGTGTACTTAACATGATGTCATGAAAAATTACAAATAGTTCAACATTTTATAATAGATTCTGTCACATCTGCATGATATTTCATGTTTCTGGTTTTGATAGAATCTTGGTACAGAATGTTTATTGTTCAAAACCATGTTGATATTTTGTTTGCGAGCATATGATCTCTTAAAATTTACTGCTTGCATTCCACTGTTGTTCTACTTTACTGACAGACTCGCCATGTGAAATGTGGGTAAGAGTCTAGATGTTCAGAAATCATGCAGGATGAAAATATTCACATGTTGAAATATGTACAGTGATAATATACAACTATATATTTCTAGGCAACATTTTCATGTAAGCAATTACATTTGGCGTAGCCATTTACAAGTTGTGTCTGTATTTTTGCTGTTTATTGTTGTCGGTTTACAGTTGAATAAACCATTGATGTAAGCATGACTTGAATCATTTGTCTTAAGTTATTATGCTAAAATAATTGTTCTTATTCAAAAAATACTATTATACCAAATTCCTGATCCTAATGCCATTAATAAAACAAGGATCAGGAATATGGTATAACAGGTTTCACAAATTATTCTCCAATGTAAGTGAACTTCTTACAAAAATGTTTTGAATAATTGTCCAAGAACTAGAACAGTTGGTGTGTAAAAGTTAATGTCTGAATACGATGAAAATTACTGATTAATAATTTTGTCATTCACCAACTTGTATTATTGCATTGTGGCAAATTGCATATTGGTTGAGTTAATCCATATTGCGAGCGAGTTCTTCTGTATTGGCCAAGCTCATCAAGAATGTGTGATGTAATTTCAGACGTCTCCATGTGTTGACCTATCCTGACAGATATATCATTATTTGAGCATGCAGGAAATAATAACAGACATTTAAAGTCACATCGTTGTCAGTTCAAATTGCCAACAGCTGGTCAAAGATAAAGTCCATAGATGCTCCTGATAGAGTAGGCTAAACTGTCTAATGCAATTGACCATATTCATACAGTACTGTATATAGCTAACATCCTTGGCTTGCGAGGGTGGAAAGTGGCAATGATTGGCTGAAAAGGATGTGTTTTGATATCAGTTTGTGTTTATCTTATCTGGAAATGTGTATGTCAATTAACAAAGAAATAGTGTTTTCCTTTACTGCGTTACCCCAACATATGGCAAGACAAATATTTGTTTGGGTGACATTTTAGAAATGCAAATTATTGCATTTTGGCCAGAAACTGTTACAAGATAGTTTATTACATTTCTAAAGGAGAACATTGTCTTGTGGTCAGTACAAAAAAGTTATATAAAATTATCAACTTCTGTGTGTAGCTATGTATGTATTCATTCAGCTGAACTAAGGCAACATGGAGTTTCAAAGAGGCAGCAAGATGTTTTGTAACTTGGTGCTTTAGATAACAACATTCTAACCAAATAATGTACTTTAATGAGACGGAAATGATCGTATATCATCAATATTACAGAATTTTCATGACATGGGATGACAAGTCAAATATGCATAAATAAATTAATAATAAAGCAGCAGTCTTGTACAATCAAAACATTTATTCAATATGATTTTTACAATGCGCTGTTGCAGTCAGCTGACGGTCATGTGACACTTGCTGACACCAATTATAGTAATGCATGGCTATAAAACTTACGCGTTTGGGAAAATATACAATAATCTGAAAGTTGATAAACCGGGATTGCGCAACTTCCTACTTATACGATATCTGATTCCCAGTGAGGAAAACTATCGACACTAACCGATATGCTTCCTTCCATATAATAGCCTAGTATTTACGAAGTTACTGTGTGACCACTTCTCAGGTTTTTACAATTGTCTTATGTCATAGTTAATTGCCATATATGTGCAGCTAACGCAGGAAACCTCGTTCAGCAAAATCAGGAATTGCTTATGACACCTTATTGCTTTGCATTATGGTCTTGATGGCTGCGTAATGTTAAAATACCACAACATACAGTGCAAGCAGTTTAACACGAAACACTTGCATATTCCGCCGTGTCTCAATGGCAATTGTGATTCAATGTCAGTATGTATGTATGTATGTACGTATGTATGTATAGAAAAACATGGAAAACCACCTCTATAAAGACGATGCACATTACTCGACGTGATGGCTTTGCTGTGAACACTTGCATGTGGTAGACAGTGCCACACACTGACACACCTTTCTCATACGTAACCGTGGATTATGTACAAAGACAGCGGTATAAACAGAAGGCTCTCCACAAAACACTAACAAAATAGCGACATCAAAAGCATGCTCTAGGTAGATGTTGACGGTTCCTTGACTTCGGTGCGAGTATTCGCATCGCACCCCATTGATGCGGTGGCACGACCGGCCACAGCATCAGTCTGAATTACATACACCAGGTGGCGCTCCCAACACCAAAATCCTGCACACTAGCGCCAGTCGAGGCATAAATAAGCGTGAACGCAAGGGGTGGTCAGTCCGTCTGTGGTGCCGCCATGGTTTTCGGCACTGCAATGACCTTGACTTTGAAATAAAACATGGCTGGTGTCACGGACGTTACGATCACAGACCAAACAAACTCGGCACGGTCAACAATGGTTTTGTCCGCGCACTGACCAAACCGCTGTGGCCGGAAGAGTCCACTGTGACGGGTGTGGGGGAGTCAGGTGGTTCTTCCAACAGTCTCTGGCTGGACTTGATCAGTACACTCCAGGTTTCGGACAGTGGGTTGTCGGACTAGCTGAGCCACACAACAGGTGGCTACTTGTATGCGTTGCGTCCTGACTTCATCTTATCAATTCGCTTCTGCAGGTGATAGTTGGCCGTCTGGAACTCTTCCAACTGGCCCTGAGCCTCACGCAACTGAAACACACAACAAGGAACAGTCAACAATGAGGAATGCATGTTCAAGGACACCATCTGGATTCTTGGGAAGCATTAAGCCACACCACAATTAAAGCACAAAGATTATTCACACAATATTTAAAATAAGTATTAAAAAACGTCAATCTATGAAAACCGTGATGTTGAAGTGACCCACCCTAATGAACAATTGACCCACAATTCGTCCACAGATCAGCCCTGGTCAACGGTATAGTAGCAACTAGATACAAACAGAGTATGCTCATTTAAAAAATCATACTGAACTATATATAACTAGGACAATTCAGATGCTGTTCGAGACAGAACACATCGGTACTACCAATACAAACATTGACAAACACTGTGTACCCCAAAAACAATGTAACGGTACATGTTGCTACAACACGCATCCACAAGATCTACTGACCTCTCGTTGAAGTTTACGTTTCTCTTGCTTCAGTCCCTCTTCTCCCTTTTCTGACCCTTCAGCTGCCGTACGATATCGCTTGACTTGACTCTCTAGTCGCAACACCTGCAACATCCAGCACACATTTAGCATCAAGTGAGTGCTTGACTTGACTCTCTAGTCGCAACACCTGCAACATCCAGCACACATTTAGCATCAAGTGAGTGCTTGACTTGACTCTCTAGTCGCAACACCTGCAACATCCAGCACACATTTAGCATCAAGTGAGTGCTTGACTTGACTCTCTAGTCGCAACACCTGCAACATCCAGCACACATTTAGCATCAAGTGAGTGCTTGACTTGACTCTCTAGTCGCAACACCTGCAACATCCAGCACACATTTAGCATCAAGTGAGTGCTTGACTTGACTCTCTAGTCGCAACACCTGCAACATCCAGCACACATTTAGCATCAAGTGAGTGCTTGACTTGACTCTCTAGTCGCAACACCTGCAACATCCAGCACACATTTAGCATCAAGTGAGTGCTTGACTTGACTCTCTAGTCGCAACACCTGCAACATCCAGCACACATTTAGCATCAAGTGAGTGCTTGACTTGACTCTCTAGTCGCAACACCTGCAACATCCAGCACACATTTAGCATCAAGTGAGTGCTTGACTTGACTCTCTAGTCGCAACACCTGCAACATCCAGCACACATTTAGCATCAAGTGAGTGCTTGACTTGACTCTCTAGTCGCAACACCTGCAACATCCACACACATTTAGCATCAAGTGAGTGCTTGACTTGACTCTCTAGTCGCAACACCTGCAACATCCAGCACACATTTAGCATCAAGTGAGTGCTTGACTTGACTCTCTAGTCGCAACACCTGCAACATCCAGCACACATTTAGCATCAAGTGAGTGCTTGACTTGACTCTCTAGTCGCAACACCTGCAACATCCAGCACACATTTAGCATCAAGTGAGTGCTTGACTTGACTCTCTAGTCGCAACACCTGCAACATCCAGCACACATTTAGCATCAAGTGAGTGCTTGACTTGACTCTCTAGTCGCAACACCTGCAACATCCAGCACACATTTAGCATCAAGTGAGTGCTTGACTTGACTCTCTAGTCGCAACACCTGCAACATCCAGCACACATTTAGCATCAAGTGAGTGCTTGACCTGACTCTCTAGTCGCAACACCTGCAACATCCAGCACACATTTAGCATCAAGTGAGTGCTTGACCTGACTCTCTAGTCGCAACACCTGCAACATCCAGCACACATTTAGCATCAAGTGAGTGCTTGACTTGACTCTCTAGTCGCAACACCTGCAACATCCAGCACACATTTAGCATCAAGTGAGTGCTTTACTTGACTCTCTAGTCGCAACACCTGCAACATCCAGCACACATTTAGCATCAAGTGAGTGCTTGACTTGACTCTCTAGTCACAACACCTGCAACATCCAGCACACATTTAGCATCAAGTGAGTGCTTGACCTGACTCTCTAGTCGCAACACCTGCAACATCCAGCACACATTTAGCATCAAGTGAGTGCTTGACCTGACTCTCTAGTCGCAACACCTGCAACATCCAGCACACATTTAGCATCAAGTGAGTGCTTGACCTGACTCTCTAGTCGCAACACCTGCAACATCCAGCACACATTTAGCATCAAGTGAGTGCTTGACTTGACTCTCTAGTCGCAACACCTGCAACATCCAGCACACATTTAGCATCAAGTGAGTGCTTGACTTGACTCTCTAGTCGCAACACCTGCAACATCCAGCACACATTTAGCATCAAGTGAGTGCTTGACTTGACTCTCTAGTCGCAACACCTGCAACATCCAGCACACATTTAGCATCAAGTGAGTGCTTGACTTGACTCTCTAGTCGCAACACCTGCAACATCCAGCACACATTTAGCATCAAGTGAGTGCTTGACTTGACTCTCTAGTCGCAACACCTGCAACATCCACACACATTTAGCATCAAGTGAGTGCTTGACTTGACTCTCTAGTCGCAACACCTGCAACATCCAGCACACATTTAGCATCAAGTGAGTGCTTGACTTGACTCTCTAGTCGCAACACCTGCAACATCCAGCACACATTTAGCATCAAGTGAGTGCTTGACTGACTCTCTAGTCGCAACACCTGCAACATCCACACACATTTAGCATCAAGTGAGTGCTTGACTTGACTCTCTAGTCGCAACACCTGCAACATCCAGCACACATTTAGCATCAAGTGAGTGCTTGACTTGACTCTCTAGTCCAACACCTGCAACATCCAGCACACATTTAGCATCAAGTGAGTGCTTGACTTGACTCTCTAGTCGCAACACCTGCAACATCCAGCACACATTTAGCATCAAGTGAGTGCTTGACTTGACTCTCTAGTCGCAACACCTGCAACATCCAGCACACATTTAGCATCAAGTGAGTGCTTGACTTGACTCTCTAGTCGCAACACCTGCAACATCCAGCACACATTTAGCATCAAGTGAGTGCTTGACTTGACTCTCTAGTCGCAACACCTGCAACATCCAGCACACATTTAGCATCAAGTGAGTGCTTGACTTGACTCTCTAGTCGCAACACCTGCAACATCCAGCACACATTTAGCATCAAGTGAGTGCTTGACTTGACTCTCTAGTCCAACACCTGCAACATCCAGCACACATTTAGCATCAAGTGAGTGCTTGACTTGACTCTCTAGTCGCAACACCTGCAACATCCACACACATTTAGCATCAAGTGAGTGCTTGACTTGACTCTCTAGTCGCAACACCTGCAACATCCAGCACACATTTAGCATCAAGTGAGTGCTTGACTTGACTCTCTAGTCGCAACACCTGCAACATCCAGCACACATTTAGCATCAAGTGAGTGCTTGACTTGACTCTCTAGTCGCAACACCTGCAACATCCAGCACACATTTAGCATCAAGTGAGTGTTTGACTTGACTCTCTAGTCGCAACACCTGCAACATCCAGCACACATTTAGCATCAAGTGAGTGTTTGACTCGACTCTCTAGTCGCAACACCTGCAACATCCAGCACACATTTAGCATCAAGCGAGTGCTTGACTTGACTCTCTAGTCGCAACACCTGTAACATCCAACACACATTTAGCATCAAGTGAGTGCTTGACTTGACTCTCTAGTC
The DNA here is from genome assembly GCA_025642075.2 of Ridgeia piscesae. Classification (NCBI taxonomy): domain Eukaryota; kingdom Metazoa; phylum Annelida; class Polychaeta; order Sabellida; family Siboglinidae; genus Ridgeia; species Ridgeia piscesae. The sequence continues at coordinate 47,768 of JAODUO010001270.1, forward strand.
ACAACACCTGCAACATCCAACACACATTTAGCATCAAGTGAGTGCTTTACTCGACCTATTCGACACAGTGTTCAAGATCCTTGAGTGACAGGGAATATAGGGCATGTAGATCCTTGGGTAACATGGAATTCCATGTTAAGAATCAAAGCCTTGAGACCAGAATTTTCTTAATCTCATGGAAAGTCCTGGTATTTAAGTTTTCGTAAATAAAATGTCAGATGCAAGAATGGTTTAAGTTCTCCAACTGTGACACTGTGAGAGGTAAGCTTATCTCCTATGCAGATCATCCTGTGAGGACAAGTTTGATGACAAACTGGTGATAACTTCTTTTAGTGGTTTTTCTCACATACGAGGAAGAAAGCCATATTATAAAAAATAAGCTTAGAAATGTTATCTTTAATTACTGTGATGGTTCTGCATGGACATTTTGTTAAAGGAAGCATAGCAAAATGTATGAACCGTGGCCCCGTCAGATTAATGAACCAAGTCCACTGTGGACAGGCAAGAATTTTGACTGACGGAATATAACCTACTAGTGTCTTTATGACCCATCCTAGCATAATAAGACACCCATTGTTTTGATCAATGTGTCTTTTCTACCAACATCACTGGCCACAATGTAGCCCTTCTATGAAGTAGATTCAGCTGTCCATGGAATGCCAATACATGGTATATTTGCTGTCTTCACAGTTTCAATGTGTGCAAAGATTCTTGCCTATATTTTAACAGACACAACTGTGATCCTAGATGAATGTACAGGGAAGAGAGAAGGAGGGAAAGGGCTGATGAATGAAGCACTCACATTGCCTTCTAGGGTTGTAATGTCTTGTTCGGCCTTCTTTAGCTTGTACTTGTAGTCGTTGAGTTGTTTCTGGGCCTCCACTGCAACAAACACAGAGAGTCATGAGCAATACTTACATTAACACAAGACACTGGGAGATCTCCCGGAACATAACTTTGTCTGTCCCTTCAAACAGCCACATTCAGGGCTATTAGAACAGTTAACTGCATGTATCGGACGTTCTGTTGTTTTAGTTCACATTGATTTGTCAACATTATTCATCCATTATAGTCTTCATCCAACTTTAAGCATGAAACCATCATCTCATATTTGTGTACGTGACACTCTGTGACACACTGTGTGTAATCAAGGCTTGTATTGCATAACATCTGATCTAACCATGTACATGGCCACCTTGAGCCGATTGCGGGTTACACCAAATTACCAACATCCCTGATCACGTTGTCATTACAGAAACACAAAGATATTGTCTAGTTCACTGTGCTATCAAATGCATGGCACATCACAAGAATCATTGCCAAAATCAAGGCAAGCGAGACACAAAGTCTCACCGTGGTGACAGACTTACTTTGCACCTCCATAAGGTGGACTTCTGGGCCATTTGAAACATTCAATCTCGGGGGCGTCGAGTATTTTTCTGACAGCGCATTCCGTTCCTTCTCATCCTCCAGCTGCTGTCGTAACTTCTTTATCTGTGGGAACACAAGGGTTAATGTCACTAATACGGCAGGGAACATAGAGTGTTAAGTTGTACTAAGCGGGGTCCAATCCAAAGAATTTTCGACACACTTTACATTTCACCCAGATAAATGCCCTTTCAATCACGATCTCTGGGAAGCATTCAGCCATGCTGCTATTGTAAACAAATGCTACTCATTCATATGTATGCCAGGTGTTCACTTTGCCAGTGTCTTCAATGGCTGAAGGCAAAGTATTTCTTTAAATCCACGATCACTCTAGAAGTTTCATTAATTAGACTGTTGAATAAATCAGATATACTTTCTGGTCTCTTGGGTAATTATCAGACATAAATAATACTTCTAGTAGGGACAGGGAACTAGTGAGTCCACTCACTTCTGCTTGCGATGACTGCTTTTCTTCCGCAAATATTTTTAACCTCTCATCTGCAAGACAATAGTAAAGGGTGTCAACAACCTGACATTTCAAATGTCATCTATTTACACCCATGTCTACGTGACACACTTCCATAACAACTTCCACCCTTAGACAGCAAGAATTAAATTGACTTTGGGGCAAATGTTGAAACATGCAATATTAATGCCTAGACAAGTTCATAGCTGGTGGCTATGCCTAAGAGAATGTCATCATTTATCCATAAATGAAGCTGTCACTACTGCAGCCAGTTGTTCACCGGCAGCAATTTATCAATGTTTTAATGACTTGGGATTCAGTTACAACCCCTCCTGGATGGGTTATGGTGAGGGTCATTGTGACAACAAAGGTTTGATTGACTACTGTAGGGTAGGGTGGATGACATGTTGACCTTTACTAGACAACTTGTTGATCTTTACTAGACAACCGAACTAGTTATTAGGTTGGTTTACTATTATCTTTACTAATGTACGGACTAGCGGGTAGTTCTACCCATGTAAAGACTTGGTTGAAAGCATGCAATAATGTCAAATATCTCGCAAAAATGGATTACGAATATAAAAAACTGTTGAACTCAACAAGTCAACTCTTTCATTACCCACATGCAACATCAAGGTGTTATTTTTTACTTTACGATATTTAAATAAAACTTAACAAAACTTGTGAAATGGTCTACCCACCTAATGATCCGTTGGCTAGTCCTAGAATCTCTGCGGCTTCCGGCGTTATAAGTGCCGCAAGTCCCGTTTCCTTTGCTGGCACCCGATTCGTCGTTTTCGTTTCACTAGAGCTTGCATCACCATCTTCCATGGTTCCATTTGATACATACACTAAACCGTTTTCCTGCAATACAGATGGAATTATACATGCCATATTTGCAACTATTAATGGCACACAGTCTAGCTGATTTACAAAACATTAAATGTCTAAATCCCCCAAGTCTTATCTGCAGGTATAAGACATTTTACAGGAAATTTTACAATAAGAACAATCCATTTTGAAATGTTCAAACATAATAGAAAATAAAACAATAAAGCAATGACACAATTCTTACACACATACAATGGAGCCATTAAGCTATTCTGACACGACTGTGATTCATTCCTCTAACTCCACAAGTACATTCAGGTAGATTTATGTAGTTCCATGTAGTCGAAACTTTTTCTCCTCCAGGCCATTTGAAACATCAGACAGTCGTTTTATAAGATGCACATTTAAAGGTCTCATAAAACTGTTTTTATTTTTTAAATATACATTTTCCTCTAAACAGGTAAATTTGGGTTCACTGTTTGTATGTCTTATTTGTCTCATTACACACACACTCCGTCAATGAAAACCTTTGACAGTTTAACAGCAGACTAAAAAAAAACATGCGTACATGAATTAACTCGTCGCGCTGTTGCAGCTGTTGTTTGAGGAATGCGCACTCGTTCTGTAGGTCGTTGTAGTCTCGCTTCTTGTGCTCCAACTCCTGTAAACACACGGGGTCAGAGGTCAACCAGTGTCAAACCAGAGCCACTAGCACTGAGCTGGGGAACTCTGGGATTTAACATAGGAGAGCATTTCCAGGTGACAGCCTGGCGTGGCTGTGGAGGCAGCTGATCCCCAAAATACAGTAGTCCTCCTCTACATTAGACCCTGATGAGTGGACACCACTGTCGGGACAGTGTGTCAATGTACAGATTATTTTGCCATGTTAATGTTCCCCTGTCCCCCCACCACTATAAGTTTGTAAATTTATCAACTTTTGCTAAACGTTACATCACTATACATGCACACAGGGCATTTTTCGTACCCGTAACTGAAGCCCCCCACCACCCATTCCAGAATGTCTGTCCCCTTGATGAGGGGACACCCTCACTGTAGGGACATTTTTCCTTGGCTTCAGGAGTGTCCGGTGAAGAGGGGGGACTATTGTATCATGAATCCCTGAATGAGACTGCTTGTGGTCAATAGCTGTTGGTTCTAGGTTGGGAAATAAGTAGTGTTTTATACGGCACAGACAGCCAGTTCTTCTGACTTACGTACACTCTTGTCTAGTAGCATTGTACAAGTAGTGTTTTATACGGCACAGACAGCCAGTTCTTCTGACTTACGTACACTCTTGTCTAGTAGCATTGTACAAGTAGTGTTTCATACGGCACAGACAGCCAGTTCTTCTGACTTACGTACACTCTTGTCTAGTAGCATTGTACAAGTAGTGTTTTATACGGCACAGACAGCCAGTTCTTCTGACTTACGTACACTCTTGTCTAGTAGCATTGTACAAGTAGTGTTTTATACGGCACAGACAGCCAGTTCTTCTGACTTACGTACACTCTTGTCTAGTAGCATTGTACAAGTTTCACATCAACTTTTTATGATTACTACAACCTAGAAACACAGTGATAATGAGTGATTTAATGTATGGCTTACGTTGAATGTATGATATACATCTGCTCTTCTTCGACGACACTACCGCAACCACAATGAAGTAGTAACACCATCATCACAGTACACTGGCAGTAGTAAAATTATGCCTACACGTCCCCCGTCATTCACACTGGTCAAGCAGTCAGCGCTGGACGTGTACTGACCTTGCAGCGGTCGCGGTGTTCCCGCTGGACCTCGAGCAGTTGTTCCTCCATGTCGTCCATCTGGTCCTTGAGCAGGTCCACCTGGAAGCGATACGTCTGCTTCTCGTTGTCCAGCTGAGCGTTGCTCATCATCGCCTTCTTGTAGCGCTCCTCCAGCTGCGACAGCTCCCTCTGGAGGCACACACAAGTATATATAACCAACGTGATTTTGGTGTCAAATGTGTACTGTCGTTTTGTCATCTTATAAGGTTTGGCTCGGATATTGTCTGATTGTTTACAGTGTTTACCTTTTAATTTTATTATTGGTCTTATAGTATTTTATTTGTACACATATATATCTACTTTGCCCAGTACTGTATAGTATTTTTATTTTTAAGTACTACCTGGGTATTATGGTCATTGTCGATTGAAATAACATGAAAGCACTGATGTGTAGTAATAATGATAATAATGATGATGACTTCTTATATCCTTGAAAATTGAGCTCAGTGGCATGACAAAACCAAGGGATTAAGCAATATCGTAATCATATAACAATGCCTGATTCATCGATGGATGGATGAAGGTGCTAGGATCCAATGGAGGACAGGCAAAATTTATATCATAACCTCAGCCCCTCTCCAGACCCCATGAAACTTCAACTTATATATTTTTGACTGTCTTGTGCACGACTTCACCTACATTATACTTTATAGTCGCCTTTTTGCACTTCTGCCATCATGGCACAACAACGTATCTTTACAAACAGTGATCACAAAATAAACAGATTCTCGATACATCCATCAGGTTGATTATGTCAGAGAAATTGTTCCCAACTTGTTCTCTGCAGAATTTTGTTTTGGTGCACTCTAATATCAGACATTCTATACCTTCCAAGGTGAATGCCATCATGCTGCAGACACAATACATCATGACGTGACGGCGTTCTCATACATTCTATGACAGAATAAACAGGTGGAACCGTATTTCCTAAAAGATGCAACATCAAGATGACCACAAAGATGATCTGCACCCAACACAACATGTTCACTGAGGATCATTTCAACATACTTTGATTTCTCGTCCATCGTCTGTGGAGGAGGAGGAATCACTACTTCTCCGGGAACTTCCTGTGTATACGCGTGGCTGCAACTGAACAAACGACAAACTGAAAATGACAAACTTAAATTACCAAAGGATTTGTTTTAAAGATAGCGCAGCAGGAAGACTAGTGCAGAAGTACATCATGGGACCTCTGTTAAAAGAACATCTTGGAAATTATAAGTTGCAATGTTGTTGAAAGACGGGATGAAAATGTGCAAGGGCTGTGGTGGCAAGGCAAGCCCTGTCACAGTAATCCTGCAGCAAAGATGCACCTGGAGAAGTTGATAAAAATAACAAATCATAAAGACAAGGCAAAGCAGGAGGATGTGGTTGAACACATAAGTATCAAAAAAGGTGATGCAGCATGCATGCATTGTCACAGTTTGCAGACATTTTGCAGAAAATACACGCCTGTGACCGTTTTGTGACGCCTGTGACATTTTGGAAACACAGGTTCAAGGTGTCACAAAGGGAATGTAGTGACACAGTGGGCATAGGGAGAGGCACAAACCTTCTGCTCGTTCATCATCCCATATCTGCGGTCCTGTTTTTCCTCCGCCTGCAAAAAGCATCATGATGTAAACAAACTGACGTAGCAGAAACAATGTGTTACACACGCACGCACGCACCACGCACGCACGCACGCACGCACGCACGCACGCATGCATGCAAGCATACACACACACATACACATACACACACACACACGCATGTGTCTACCGGGATATGTTGGACTGGTAACAAATATATCATGAATAAATGCCAATATTGTAAATGTACAAAACTGAGCTGTCATCAGTGGCATACATTATAAAATCTCTGAAATTTGGTTTTAACTGCTAATGGCGTGACAGATAGGTAAGAAACAACAGACACAATTGCCATGGAGTCTGACCCAGTAACCCAGTTCACGCCTTAATTTGGCCTTATAATGCTTATAATGCTGAAATGTTGCATCTGTATAGCATGTCTGGGTGGCCACTATGTGTACGATGATTGAAGCCATCAGGTCTCACTCTCTGCTCGTGTCAAATGTCTGACGTTTCTGGGCTTACAAGTGGTTGTCTCAGTACTGTACCAGGTTCAGCAGGTGTGAACCTTACAATCAGCCACTCTGGTTTCTGGGTCATTCTTACTTGCATCTGCCCACATCTGAGCAGCGATTGTGCCTAAATTCTTCGAAACCATGCTTAGGTGTATCAAGACAAAAGGGCTGATCAATCTAAAATCTATACGCAGTACTCCCGTAGTCGACACAGATGGGTTAGGGCGCCAGGGAGCTATGGTGGATAAACAACGTCATAAAGGGACGTTTTTAATTGACGACAACATATATGAATATGTTTAACTGGTCTAACTTGTAACTAATTATGCTATATGGCATAGTGTAATTTTAACAGTAGTAGCAGTTATAATCATGATTAACTAACAGCTAAGTAGCTGTGAAAAACTAAGGAAACTTGTAGTACATATTTTTAAAAGAAAGGATACCATAAATTATATTCTGATGAGTACCACTAAAGATAGAGTAACCTTTACTCAACTGTCAAACCAATACCTTTCATGTTACAAATCAAATACATATAAATAAATTTATTATTAAGTTATATATAATTAATTTAACAATAAGTAGGACATAAAATGAATACTATTATGTTTTTTGTCACAAATAAAACTTAGGAAATTGAAACTAGAGTAAATACGGGGGGGGGTGGTTCTACTACACCCACCTCCTGTTGCTGCCGCTCCAACTCTCGCATGCGGATTTCCCGCGCCTCCGCTCTCGCTGCCCGCCGTGATGCAAGCCTCGCCTCCGCCTGGTAGACAACAACAACATTACTGAATAATGGGGACAGACCGCAATGTGCAATAGTCATTTTTTTATTTGCTCAATTATCAGAAGAGATGACTGTGATAACAGTCAGTGTGGTAGTGAGTCTGACAGACTGGACTGTCTACAACACTATTATGTTTTACAATCTCTAAGGCTTTAATAAATAATAACCGGGCACTATTAATCTTTTTAAATATGAGACGCTGTCATTGTTTTAAGATTTGAGACATGAATTCCCAGTGTTTTCAAGGTTTTATTGTTTGTACATTGTAAACAAATATATACTAATTTATAATAATCTTTTTGTGAATACTACACAATGACAAGTGAATGTGTCTAATTAATTTACCAATGTCAATTTGTTTACATATCCCCTAATTTTCCTTGTAAAATATGAAAAACAGTAACAAAATATAGTAGCTGCTAAAACTGCAGTAGTGGGCAGTGACATAATATTTTACACCACACATTAAAAGCCAGTTTGTTATGTTGTGTTTATTTGATTTAAAAATAATAGTAATTGTATTCAGCAATTTGAACTAAACTTGCTTTTCCCTGCATATCATGAGCATTTTCATTTTATACACATGTTATGTTTTTAATTGATCAGTAATTTAAACAAGGACATTTTAATTAGCATCTGACATGGAGTCGTCTGTAACTACACAAAGTACTCTGAAGTACTTCAGCTAGGAAGTACTGTACATGGTGTCACCTCAGCAGGTACACAAAGGTATCACAGCCAGAAACAGCTGATTACCTGAACTGACTACAGAACAACAGCAGGCCAATAAACAGGGGCATTAGCCAGCCCCTGATTAGCCCAACATGTTGCTAATTCACTCAGATCATGGTCAGTGTTTGCACTAGCTATGAGCCACTGGTAAGAGCTGCCAGGTGCAAGTGTAGAGTGTAGACTCCACAGGCAGCCGGGGACAGACCAGAACTGACACTGAATGAGTCATTAGCAAAGACTACTCAATGCCATTGTGAGCGGCATTGACATCAGAGAGTGGTGTTTAGCAATAGCTGCACCAAACCTAGAACCAACTCTACCTTTAGCTACACCCTGTGTCATTATGCCTGTCAACTGTGACCACAGTGAGGCCGTAACAACCAGGTGTACTGTCTGGTTATGACCAAGTTGTGCTCATTACACTATCAGATTACACAAGATTCTTCCAGCAGTAAAGAAGCACCACGCAAAGTTCCAAAATTGAGGGATGGCGTAACTTAATTATGATGTTTACAAAGGTCTTGTCTATCAAGAGAGTCTGACTGATTCTAAGTATTAGTACATATTTAAAAAAGACTTCAGGTGTTTTACATGCTTCATTGCTAACATGTTGACATAGAATGTACATCACATGCTTAATGTTATACCTGTGAACATTTATGACGTGCAATATTTCCATGACATATCATGGCAAGTTTTCACTGGCAAAAGATAGCAATGATAGCATATTGTCAGAAACACATCGTAATTGTAACTTATCGTCCGGCTACTTTTCAAGCTTGAAAAGTCATAACTGTCGTAGATTACCGGTATTAGTAAATGAACTTTTAAAAACCCTCGCAATTTCATTTCTTCAGTCCTATTTTAGTACTAAATTCCCAGCAGTTATCAAGTACTACAGCCTGTCTGTAAACTACCTCGTTTTCATTATTTCTTCAAAGATATTTCCTTGCAAAGTGGTACACATTGCTGCACAATGGTTCAGTGTAGACAAGGTAATAGGCTCATACCATTTTCATGTCAGACATCAGGCTAACAACTGATTATTATCAAAACAGCAAACTGGAATTTGTTCCCACTGTTCAATAAAAATGAGGCCATAAGCGCAGCCTCTATGAATATACTGGGCATGTATGCCAGTGATAACTGCTAGTTATTTTCCACAACCACAATAATACTGTTTGACATGTAGCTTTTAGAAGTTAAATCCAGTTTACTGCCCACTGTTTAAATAATGTCAGTTCTCATCCCACGATGTGGCCTCAACTAAAGGTTCAGCTATCTAATGAATGATAAATCGGAAGCTGGGATACACATTTTGGGTCAACGAACACGTTTTTATTAATGAGAGGGAGACATCAAACTTAATGTAGCAGAAATGACCTGACAACCAACCCTTGTACACCACACAAACTGTACATCCTCCTTCCACACTGGCGCGTTTGTCTCTTTGTTTACATTCAGAGTTACTTTCAGATGTCACCAGAACATGACCTTAGCCTAAAGTAGGCAACAATGCATGCCTTGCTATCATAGTATCTGTGTATGTGACAATGGTTACCCTGTCTCCTCTTGTACAGGTCTACAAGTAGAGTAGACATCAGCAGGTTGTGGGACTGGGAAACACCTTCTGACTTGTCTCTGGTTCACCGAGTGACTTATGTCACCTCCTTCTGACATGTCTCTGGTTCACCTAGTGACTTATGTCACCTCCTTCTGACATGTCTCTGGTTCACCTAGTGACTTATGTCATCTCCTTCTGACATGTGTCTGGTTCACCTAGTGACTTATGTCACCTCCTTCTGACTTGTCTCTGGTTCACCCAGTGACTTATGTCACCTCCTTCTGACATGTCTCTGGTTCACCCAGTGACTTGTGTCACCTCTTTCTGACTTGTCTCTGGTTCACCTAGTGACTTGTGTCACCTCCTTCTGACATGTCTCTGGTTCACCCAGTGACTTGTGTCACCTCTTTCTGACTTGTCTCTGGTTCACCCAGTGACTTGTGTCATCTCCTTCTGACTTGTCTCTGGTTCACCTAGTGACTTGTGTCACCTCCTTCTGACATGTCTCTGGTTCACCCAGTGACTTATGTCATCTCCTTCTGACTTGTCTCTGGTTCACCCAGTGACTTGTGTCACCTCCTTCTGACATGTCTCTGGTTCACCCAGTGACTTGTGTCACCTCCTTCTGACTTGTCTCTGGTTCACCCAGTGACTTATGTCACCTCCTTCTGACATGTCTTTGGTTCACCGAGTGACTTATGTCACCTCCTTCTGACATGTCTCTGGTTCACCGAGTGACTTATGTCACTTCCTTCTGACTTGTCTCTGGTTCACCCAGTGACTTATGTCACCTCCTTCTGACATGTCTCTGGTTCACCCAGTGACTTATGTCACCTCCGTCTGACATGTCTCTGGTTCACCTGGTGACTTATGTCACCTTCTGACATGTCTCTGGTTCACCCAGTGACTTATGTCGCCTCCTTCTGACATGTCTCTGGTTCACCCAGTGACTTGTGTCACCTCCTTCTGACATGCTCTGGTTACGTGACTATGTCACCTCCTTCTGACTGTCTCTGGGTACCAGTGACTTATGTCACCTCCTTCTGACATGTCTCTGGTTCACCAGTGACTTGTGTACCTCCTTCTGACTTGTCTCTGTTCACCAGTGACTTGTGTCACCTCCTTCTGACATGTCTCTGGTTCACCCAGTGACTTATGTCACCTCCTTCTGACATGTCTCTGGTTCACCCAGTGACTTATGTCACCTCCGTCTGACATGTCTCTGGTTCACCTGGTGACTTATGTCACCTTCTGACATGTCTCTGGTTCACCCAGTGACTTATGTCACCTCCTTCTGACATGTCTCTGGTTCACCCAGTGACTTGTGTCACCTCCTTCTGACATGACTCTGGTTCACCCAGTGACTTATGTCACCTCCTTCTGACTTGTCTCTGGCTAACCCAGTTACTTATGTCACCTCCTTCTGACATGTCTCTGGTTCACCTAGTGACTTGTGTCACCTCCTTCTGACTTGTCTCTGGTTCACCCAGTGACTTGTGTCACCTCCTTCTGACATGTCTCTGGTTCACCTAGTGACTTGTGTCACCTCCTTCTGACTTGTCTCTGGTTCACCCAGTGACTTGTGTCACCTCCTTCTGACATGTCTCTGGTTCACCTAGTGACTTGTGTCACCTCCTTCTGACATGTCTCTGGTTCACCCAGTGACTTGTGTCACCTCCTTCTGACATGTCTCTGGTTCACCCAGTGACTTGGGTCACCTCCTTCTGACATGTCTCTGGTTCACCCAGTGACTTGGGTCACCTCCTTCTGACATGTCTCTGGTTCACCTAGTGACTTATGTCACCTCCTTCTGACATGTCTCTGGTTCACCTAGTGACTTATGTCACCTCCTTCTGACATGTCTCTGGTTCACCCAGTGACTTGGGTCACCTCCTTCTGACATGTCTCTGGTTCACCTAGTGACTTGTGTCACCTCCTTCTGACATGTCTCTGGTTCACCCAGTGACTTGTGTCACCTCCTTCTGACATGTCTCTGGTTCACCCAGTGACTTGTGTCACCTCCTTCTGACATGACTCTGGTTCACCCTGTGACTTATGTCACCTCCTTCTGACATGTCTCTGGTTCACCCAGTGACTTGTGTCACCTCCTTCTGACATGTCTCTGGTTCACCCAGTGACTTATGTCACCTCCTTCTGACATGTCTCTGGTTCACCTAGTGACTTGTGTCACCTCCTTCTGACATGTCTCTGGTTCACCCAGTGACTTGGGTCACCTCCTTCTGACATGTCTCTGGTTCACCCAGTGACTTATGTCACCTCCTTCTGACTTGTCTATGGTTCACCCAGTGACTTATGTCATCTCCACCAAGTATATTACAGTCAATGTCCAGGCAGTTCTCTATCCAATGAATACACAGATCATGACCGTGATGCAAAAATAATGAAAACCACTACACCAGTACCATGACAATGATGTTTATGAGATATTTCACCTATGGTTGCTTTTAAACAGTTAAATCAAGGTTCATGGTGATAAATCCATTTGTCCATTATCAGTATATCAGCTCGTATGATATTCCATTCATTTACATTTTATTCTCTCTTTTGTAAATTTATAGTGTTCTACATTAATGACCGACAAATTTTCGTAACAAATCAGTTTGGTATTTTATATAAAGTGGGAACAAGTGCTGTAGTCAACAGACTCTGTATATAATGTATTGGTATTTTATATAAAGCATGGCACATCCACAAAGTGGGAACAAGTGCTGTAGTCAACAGACTCTGTATATAATGTATTGGTATTTTATATAAAGCATGGCACATCCACAAAGTGGGAACAAGTGCTGTAGTCAACAGACTCTGTATATAATGTATTGGTATTTTATATAAAGCATGGCACATCCACAAAATGGGAACAAGTGCTGTAGTCAACACACTCTCTATATAATGTATCCTTGGGGCAACAATTATAATACTACGCTCACAAACTCTGGTGAGACAAACATCAAGAACCAGCAAAACATTGGTTACACCCTGTGACAGGCCAATCTATAAATACAACCATTTATCAGCCTTACAGCTGTCATAATTCATGTAGCTGACGTGCACATGAAGACTGACTAGGAGAACCAGTCATAAACCTTATGAGCAGTCAGATTAGTCATTTACAACTCAACAGCCATGCAAACAAAAACCAACACCCAAACTGTGGGTTACACCATGAACTTTACAGCACTTCAGAAATGTGATTACGTTGCACAAAACACCTACAAGGGACCCTGGGGTGCCATGTTTAAGGTAATTCAACAAGTCATTCATAAGCCAGCATAAGATTCTGATCTTACATCAGATAGTTGATGCTTTACAGTTAAGGCTTCTGAAGGTATCTAGTCTTTACGACTGTTTAAATGCTTTACATTTCAACCACTGGCTGATAAAATTTACTTTGTTGTGTACTTCTTCCAAAAGATGTAAAGTGAACTCAAAACGTTATTCTGTCAGTTGAGAATCGGACATTATACATGACATCCTACTGTGTCCCATTATATCACATAACAAGCAACTATACACGAGGACAAACGAAACATACCACAAACTGTCAGCCAGAACATTTGATCAAGGATTACTTTTATCTTTATATGTTAGAAATTAAATGCTTCCTATTTGTTACAGAACTGGAATGTTGTCACTACAAGAACAACTAGCATGGCTAGCTAGCGCCAAAGAAAGCTGACACTGCTGGCCTCTCATGTACACATGTACAGGTGACTGAACTGTCTCACGACCCTTCAACTAGTTTATACAGGATAACACATTAAAGGGGTTAGATGATTCACAATCAGCGAATTAAATACAACTCGGCCTGATACTCCGATAGTTCTCGAGCGAAAACAGCAAACCCCTTGAGCTTGACCATTCAGAATGGCCCCTATCAAGACTGCCCTACTTACTGGGTAGCACACACTCCACCCCGAGAGGTGAAACCAGGCCAACCACAGTCTAGACTCAATACTGGAGTAGTCAACCATGCAACCAAAGGACATGGGCTATTCAATCATGTCATTGCCTAGATTGATTCTGTAGGCAATTCTAATCTAGACACACTCCACGTCTATTGTCTGGTAGATCCATAGCTAAAGACCAATTTTCCAGGCATAACTGACAATATCTATGATTTTGGAAGACCTTTTTTCATCTTAATTTGTACCCGTCTTTTGCTGGAAGAAGGGCAAGAGTTTAATTACTCTTCGGTGTATGGTTATAGCTATAGTCATTACCATATGATCCAACTCTATAGAAGGTATTCTGTATGGATAAATAGGCACCTTCATTAAATGAAGACAGGATGGTACCAGTATTATCATGTAGATGTGTACAAAATTAACTTTGACCTAGTTTGAAATAAATGTCACTCTGCAAGTCTAGTACTGGTGATATAATTGCTCTAGATGTTAACTAGCTCTATGCATTAAATTTATTTTAAATATCCCACAAATTTCAATTTAAAAACCTTTACAAAATACCTTTTCTTTTGGGGAAAAAAAATTTCCTTTTTGAAATTCCTGGGACAAGGGAAAGGTTCCAATTTTTAAACCAAAAAATTTATGTAGGCCCAAAATCCAAATTTTAAACTGGGGTTTTTGGGAATATTCCAAGATAATGGTTGCAGCTAGTATGCTGTCAATATTCCAAGATAATGGTTGCAGCTAGTATGCTGTCAATATTCCAAGATAATGGCATTTGCAGCTAGTATGCTGTCAATATTCCAAGATAATGGTTGCAGCTAGTATGCTGTCAATATTCCAAGATAATGGTCTGCAGCTAGTATGCTGTCAATATTCCAAGATAATGGCTGCAGCTAGTATGCTGTCAATATTCCAAGATAATGGCTGCAGCTAGTATGCTGTCAATATTCCAAGGCTGTAAGTGCAGCTATGGTGGCAATGTGGCATGGTCACAGTGATGGCTATGGTGACAATACTCAAAGATGCACCTGGTGTTATGTCGATAATATTCAGGGCACCTGCTGCATCCATACTGATAATATTCCATGGTACTGGGTGCCACTTTGTTGACAACATTCCAGGGTGGCAATTGCAGTTATGTTGACATCATTCCAGGGTGGCAATTGCAGTTATGTTGACATCATTCCAGGGTGGCAACTGCAGTTACGTTGACAATATTCCATGACAGACAATACCATTGCATTGACAGTGACACCAGGCAACATTCCAAGACAACATTCCAAGACAACTGGTGCGACTACACTGTTAAGAATACATTCCAGACTGATCATCTTCCATACCAAGTCCCACAGATACGTAATCCATGATACGCAGCAACAAAACACCCAGTTTCTGCATCATCTCGAGGAGCGTGAATACTGCATGCGATCAGTCTGCACGATACGGGATACTGCGGGAAGCGGGGAGATCTGTTCGAGACATTCCCACCTCCACTTCGAGGGGGTGGCTGCACATGCCAGTAAATACGGGTGTGGTCGACATCTCGTCAGCTCCCCACCTTGCCAAGAGGAGCGGGATATAGCTTGCATCTCCTAAATCTTACATCCTATCACAGCCTCAGGTCCTGCTAACACCCTGATACTCCATTTGTGTACACTGGGCTAGAATCCTTTAGCTGTCACCATCCTTGGTACAACCCTTAGGGTAAAATGACCATCAGCCACTGCCCCACACATACAATTTTTTCATTTCCCAATTTTCAGCATCTTATAAATAAATTCTATATATGCCATCTTCCATTGTGCTTTTTCTTGTATTGTACACCAGGATAGGGGGGGCTAACTGCCTATCTAGCAGTACTGCAGATGTGCCAACGTCAAGAGTAATTTTTGACAGACCTGGTTTTCATAGGGTCTGTTTTTCACATGTTATCCCTAGAGCAAGTGTCAACATTAATTACAGAAGTTCCCACTGCTCCATAGAATATTACTGTATAAATATGGTGCTACATAAATCAATAAACATTGATCATTTTGTTGCTATCATTGTTAAAGAGTTTTTATTATCTCCATTCTCCATCACACAATGTAGATGATTTGATCAATCCTACAAATTCTAGTTTCAAGCAAACCAACCAGGGAAATGTTCCTTCACATGTTGTAATCGAAAACGTAGATTTGACCTATACATGTAGTATACACCATGGAATCACCCAACAAAGCCATGGATATTGAATTCTCATATATGAAAAGTTATTTCTTCTGCAAAAGTTATTTCTTCTGCCAAAAAAATAGTAAACCCCAAAATATAATGGATATGAAAATCGCTGCCACATTATTTGTATAATGTATCAATGTATGTTTATAATAAACCTTGTTCAGAGAAAATAATGGCCTGCCCCCTGCAACTGAACTAGGCGGTACACAAGTACAGACACTGAGTCAGCGACAACTTGTGTACATCAAATACTAATCTGTGACTAACCAACTTTTGTGCCCCACCCTGGCGCAGGGCCAGGAGGAAGATACATGACACCCACAGGGACCATTAATTGTAAGAATTGTGCAGTGTGCTTCATTTTGTACCAGGAAGACGCAACACAAATAACCTGCGGCTTATCCATTTCACTGCAACTACTGGAAATGTGATCCAGGTCAACCTACCAATCAAAGTTTCATCTTTCAACCAGTTTGTTTGCTGTAATTTTGCAGGGTTATCAAAAGCAACAGATGGCACCATAGCACTGGCATCTAGGTATAAGAAAACTACACGCATCCCACCATATACTTTTGCTAATAATTATGTAACCCAATAGGTGACAGCAATGACGACATCATAAATGCTAATATCATGAATGTTTGTTAAATTATAAAATATGGATCAAAAGGTCCTGAAGTCTTTTGGACTATAATGAGTTTATAATTATGATTTAATGTGTTTTGGTGAATCATATTCACTGCCTAGTCTTTTCACCAAAATTTTAGTCACTCAGTCAGCACAGTGATACCCCAAGATACGCCTATGCAAAAACTGTTTTACCAGTTTTGGGACCTTCAGAATGATCCAATCAAATAAATATTTTTGTGCATAGACCGTAGTGCCAAGGTATGTCTAATTGTCTATACCAAATCAACCATTTCTGAGATATGGGAGGTAACAGCATACGGCGGCCACACAATTATGCCATAAGTCCACTGGACCTTTGGGACAAAGCACTAAAAACCAGCAAAAAACAAACATTAAGGTTATTAATACTCAAGGTCAAACTGTAGGATTAGGTGATCGATTTATGGCTTTATCAATGTCACTACATAAACCAACAACAAAACAGTACTAAAATAAACAGGGATACCAATTTATATATATATATATAAATTGTTTAACTCAATTCTTTGGTCTTTGGCAGGGAAATACAAGTTTACCAAATACTGTTAGTACATACTTGTCAATAACGTAAAGAAAAGATTGCCTCAGAGGGTCTAACATGTAACATGTATCCAGATCTACAGACACATAATAAAACATGTACAGTGTAGCAGGTATGGCACTCAGGTTCACCATGAGATTACTATCGTGTTTTCAAGATATGTCTATGGCTCTTTTTTGCTTATAATAGGACACACACATACATAAGACTTGGCAAATGAACCATGGCATTTCAAAACAACAATCTAACATGACTTGTAAGCCCTCTGGTAGAAACTCATTAGCTAAGCCTTGTAACTCAAGCCAAATCTTCTGCATGGTGCCATATGTCACACAGTAGTTTAAACCGACAAGACATTTGTCATAAATTATTGACACGCTGGACAATAAAGGGAAGTTCAGACAGTCCCTGGGTAATCATGGTGACCCACTCCAAATGATTTGACCAGCAAACTGGACTACTGACCAGTAGTTAGTTACTAGTACATGTATGTGGCTATGTGTCATATCCTCTCGTTTTAAAATAGCCAATCATATTTGTGTAGTCCTATTCTCTCCTCTCTGAACCAATTCTTTTTAGTTCAGGCATGCCGGTTTTTTGCTTTAAAATTGATTGATTTCCTCAATTGTGATATTATATATTGACAACTGTCAAAATGAGAATCCTACAGGTACACTATCATACGGGTGAAATATAACATAAGATTTGCGATTGGGTCATCATGACACAGACCACTGTGTTATGGTAAGATCATGATGGAAGTACTTCACCCACAGATGCAAGTGTTTAATCCATAGACCATAACATACAACACAGTTGAAGTCCCACTCTAGTGACTCAACTCACTGTGAACTGATCAACTTATATGGTAACCCATATAACACGACAGACAAAATAAACACGCACGCACGCACACAAATCCTGTTGCTGAATGCATTTTTACAGTTTGCAAATGAACAACTGATTCATGTATAACCTTTTTAATACAGTTACTCACTGTGCATATTTACTCTGCTAAAATGCTTTCTAAATTACAATCTGTTTGCTTTCATTACAGCACTCTTAATGGCAAATTAAAATGGTAAATTCTGACACATCCATGAGCACACTTTACTTGGCATTCGATGGAGTGAGGACAGACTCTGGGTGGACCACTCAGACACAGGATTGGATCAGTTTAGTATAACATTGGCATGTAGAGTGTTTTGTACAGTAACCAGGCACTCAGTAG
Organism: Ridgeia piscesae; assembly: GCA_025642075.2. Taxonomy (NCBI): domain Eukaryota; kingdom Metazoa; phylum Annelida; class Polychaeta; order Sabellida; family Siboglinidae; genus Ridgeia; species Ridgeia piscesae. The sequence continues at coordinate 66,063 of JAODUO010001270.1, forward strand.
ACACACTGCTACCACACAATCAATTTAGAAACATGTTGCTACTACGACAGTTATCTACATTACTTCCTGGCTACCTTGTGAAACCTTAGGGAAATTATTTCACTCTACACTGCTGCAGTTCACTCAGCTGTATGAATGAGTACCTGGCTGTAGATAGTGGTGGATATATGTTGCAATTAAAACTGTAATTGCAGCTTGGCAGGATGCTTCTCAAAGAGCAAAGTGTAAAGCGATTTGAGCTTTACACTGCTATTTTGGGAAGCATCCAGCCAAGACGCAATTACAGTTTTAATTATCAAATCTCTGGGACTGCTCATATATATATATATATATATATATATATATATATATATATTGCATTTTCAAATCTCTGGGACTGCTCAAAGCACTTTACATTTTGCTCTTTGAGAAACATCCTGCCAAGCTGCAATTAAAGTTTTAATTTCAACATATATCCACTGCTATCTATAGCCAGGTACTCATTCACACAGCTATCTATTCTCAGGTTAAAATCAGTAATACCCTGAGAATAGAGGCATCCATACTGCTCCACCATGACAATAGAGGACTTATTGCTACCATTGATAACAGACCCACATTGCTACTCTAATGATAAGAAAGCCATCAGCCTGATCACCCTCAGCTGGCCTGTGACATCACAGAGATGATGCCACCCTAGCAGAGCCCCTGACCACCCTGGCAGTGGGGTAACTCCACACTAGTGGCAGTAGGTCAACAAAGTCTACTGCTGGAGGGGTTTCTACAAATGTGGCCTCTTAAACCACCTGGTTGGTTTCAGAAAACAGCTGTCCTTTCAGCACACTGCCTGCCCATGGCTCAACCTGCTGTGCTTAACATGTGTGCAAATAGCCATTTAAGTAATTGTTTTTTGGTGAGGACATTCACAGGATGAGGTCAGACCACAGTTACACTTCATGCTGTGTTTCACAAACAAATTACCAAAGTCGATTGTTTTCTTGATTTAATCTGGCAGGCTGTTAACCTTCTGCCTGCAAGTTTAGCTAATTCTAAATGCTATGCACAAGGACTCTAAACATTGTTTTTTCTGGCATCCATTTATTTACCCCCCCTCAATCAATACATACCATACACATATAGCTAAAAATAGATGCAAGTTCAGCATTTTTGGTGACGAACTTTTCGAAACATAGTTTGTTAACTCCTTAACACAGCTATCCAACAGCACACCTAGCTGTATGGTAATTATTTCAATAAAGCCAGGGTTCAACAACAAGACATACCACCAAATCGATTCCTACACCATTGCCCATTGTAGTCCTCCTTAAAAGAACTGCATTGTGCTTATTTTATTTATTTCTGGAAGCACTAAATTTAGGACTGGTTGAATGGAAATGATATTTCTGTGTAGCATGGTATAGCTGCGAAATAATATTTGTCAGACAGTGACCAGGTGCGTATGCATTACAGGTGTAATTCGGCCTAGAGGTGTCAACATTGGTCATCGGCGGCTGATTGAAGCAAAAACGAAGGGGTGTCAAGTTAGAGGTTGGATTGTTGGAGAAAGAGATGTCATTTTCACGAATTTTATACATGACATATATGAATGTCTTAAATTTTCAATACCATGGATTAATAAACCTAGTGGGAAATCAAAGAAACATTACAATGGCCGCTTATGGGAAATCAATTGATGGTACATTGTATCTACCGTAGTGAGTGTCCCATGAAAATGTCCAGTTAGGCGAGTGGTTACATAAAATAGTGCAGCCTTTTTCGTAGGACTTCAGTTTACAACTGAATATTCTTTTATGGTAATAAACTGCTAATTTATTATTATATTCTACATGCAAATTACAAAACCCTGTCTTGTTTTAAAGGTAATAATTTTATTTTATTGACTACATGTTATGTTGACATCACTCGTCTGATCACCACAATCATGTTTTTTTAATAAATGTTTATTAATAAAAATAATGAAGAGGGTCGGAATCGCCAACAGGATGACCTCTGACCCTTGTACACACAAGGGCAAGCAGAAAGCTTGTAGAAGGGAATGCCATGGTAATGACACCCAGCTCCTGTGAACTGATGTGCCAGGAGCCAGAGACAGACAGACCACTGAGACAGGTGAGAGCTATGTGCCAGACGATACTTCCTCAAGAAAACATGTATTTTTAGCCAAGAGTAACACGACGGCAATATAACCACACAGACAACCAGCACAGACAAGAAGTAACACAGCAGGATATATTGATCTCATCTACATGTTTCATAGGCTGCGTTCTAAGTTGGGGTTGCAACATAGCCATGACAACACGCAGGCAATGTAATTTCTTGAGCATGGTCTACTAGATACCATGTACACAATAATCACCCCTTCAGATGCACACCAAGGATTGGGGGCTTTCCAAATGGGTATCACTATAAAACTGGACATTGCATGTCGTCATTTACTGTATGTTTCTTTGTGGTTTCTGGGCAACAAGCAAACCCCCTAAGTAATAAGTATGTCCATAACAACAGCAACACAATGACTCCGCAAGTAAAATGTATGCGCCACTATACAGCTGAGTGAACTAAGACAACGTGCAATGACAAAGATTAACCAAACTTTCAACTAAGTACTGCAAAAGGATTAAAAACCTGAGTCTCGAAAAGCCGAGTCTAACATTTAAAAAACCACCAATGAAACATATCTTCCACAACGTCAGCATTCAGCAGTATACAAAAAATATGGGCGCGATCTAAACACCACACAGACAGACATACCAAAAGAAATGCTGATTGACGCAAACAGCTATTCAGAGATAGACTGAGCACTACAGATAAGAACTGTGATATATCAACCTCAGTTGGATGGTAGACATTAGTCAGACCATTACTTCCATGCAATGGTATTTATTTCCATTTATCCTAGAAATCTTCTACTGTGAAAAACATGTGATTCCCAAAAAGCATGTCATTTATAAAACTATACAGTAATAAGTAATTCTATGCAATTGATCCATGTTGAATCTGGCATGAACAAAAAACCATCACTCAGTAATAGCAATTATAAACATACTAATTGAATTGGTATGCAATAATAATAACTTACCTACCAATTCACCTTGCAGGAGACCATTATTTATGTGAGCACTTATAAATAACATGTGTGATGAATACAATTATGACAATTACAAGTTGGCACGCTTCCTCTATGACTTCCCTTTGTCATGACAGAGCTCTATAAATATCACTCACATACTCCCAACTTACAGTAACTTGATCAGGAGGAAATTAAGAAGGGAGATATCTAAGAATAACTAGCCACGCCTGGTGGGTAAACAGGCATGGATACCTTTCTCTTGGGACAAAGATATTAAGCCTGGGTGAGGTGAATAAACTGGGACTTAGTTAGTCACTGCGAGATTACGTCACTTGAGCCAAACTAGTAACATTCTGATCTGCGGCAGCGATAACTTCCAGTACTGGAAGGTCGCCATGATTCAGCCGACTTGCTATGTATAAACAGTCACTCGCCCACTAGGGCAGACATCACTGAGAGAACAGGTCCACTTGGAAAAAACAGCCAGGGTCAATGACAGATGATGTCACCTGGGTACGTGTTGTGCCACTCAGTCACATGACCCAGTTAGAGGACCCCTGGCCACTGCAGCCTGCCCTGCCTGACTGGAACACCCGCCATACCCATAGTTATTACAAAGTACAAACCAATTCAAAGTTACTGTGTACATTATATATAAGTTATACAGTCGCTGGTTAATTAACTGACAACCAAGGTGCAGTTTTATAGTCCTCATTTGTTATGCCGGGAATACGTGCTAGAAAAATAAACTGATTGGTATCATAATCATTTGGTACCAATTAGAAACTCTAAAACTGCACGGTTGCTTGTGGTAGTAATATTATAAATGTTAACAGTCCTACTGAAAACTGTATTATGTGGGTGAAAAAAGAACCCTAGTATAACTTGTTTGAGCATTGACATCAATTAAACACGCAAGTTTGAACAAACATTGAAAATTCAGTCATCTACGTAACTGAACATCATGTAATACACCTGTACTTAACATTTAAAAAATTCTACTATATCACAAATAAAATATGTATAATTACATTAAAAAAAATGGTGTAAAAAAATTGTTTACTGTTTATATCTAACTTGTATAATCACACCTGTTTAGCTCAAATTTTGCAAAACAACAGCCTAAATCTGGCCGTGATATTGCGAGCTAATTACACACTGATTTGATCTTTAAAAAGGCAAGCAAGCACACAGGATTAGACGTAGCCAGACTACACTGAATTCAAAGGCAAAACCCAACTGACAATAGAAGCATGAAGCCAATAAATCTGCACCAACTAACTGCCCTCAGTAGCCCTAATACTCCCAGACCAGTGTGTCCACCTGTCATTTGGATGGGTAAAAACAAATATGGATGGGTAGTAATATGGATGGACGGGTAAATTGTGAAAATTGTGTCACATGTGTGTTTGTAGTCCATTTCAGGTCATCAGACACATTTAAAAGTTTGTAAACTGGCTTAACAGTTAACATCCATGTGTCCACCAAAACATGCGTGACTGGCAATAATTTTATCCTGCATAAAGCCCTGGTGAGGGGTGAGAAAGCACTGCCACCTCACTGCACCTGTATAACTGAAGCTAGTGCTGGGAGTCGTTTTAACAGGTACACTGTACTTGTAGTACACAGGTGTATTTTACCTGTATATTTTGTAATTAAAATACATGTAAAACTATTGTAGCCTACTTGCTATTGACTGTTGGTACATATTAGTTACAACAATCAGCGTTTTAGTGTAATCTTTTGGGAGGGAATCAAGAAAACGCATATTCTTTGCAGGTTTCTGAAAATGTTGACAACAATGAACGACCCCTAAGCAAGCTGAACACATTTTCTTTCCATCGTTTCCTTAGTGCTATACATTAAGAAGAATCCAAGATGTACAGTTCTAAGTGGAACACGAGAGGTCCACAAACTGGCAAGTTCTTCAGGTACATGCAGCAAGGAACTGCCTGATTACCTTCCTTATCTGATACAGGTGCTTACCTGGTGAAGATAACCAAAGCAAACAGACACCCTACAAGCGTGGCCATTAACATGTCTCCTAAACACATCAGTGCTACTACATACGGTCTGTTTTTATTAAGTACAACTAGTTACTCCTGGCATGACACTAGGTCCTTTATTTATCTAAAAAGTCTGATAGTTATTTACCGTAAAATAACATAAAAAATTCTTACCAAATATTGTGATCATATTATTATCGTATTACAATGCAACCGATTCTGATAAGTAAAAACATCTAGAGGTAAACTTAACTCTCACTATTCTACACAATGATCTCTACAACTTTCCCTCACCATCCAACTATTACAATGATCTCTATAACTTACCCTCACCGTCTAATTCGATCCCAATGATCTCTGTAACTTACCTTCACCATCCAACCTAATCTCAACTACTTTGATAAAATTCCCAAGAGATTTCACATTCCAATTGATTGTCTGTAATCCACCTAAACAAGAACAATATACATCTGCATAAATCCAATGGCTGCCTCGCACTGACAGCCTCTGAATCAGCCCTGTTGTTGTCTAAACAAAGAACTCCATTATTTCTAACAAAGCCACTAGGTCTGCACTGCTGCTAGTGGCTGTTCCAGCCAGTGCAAAATAAACGACGGAAGTACTATGCCCACGGTACCATCTCAAATGTCCAATAGTTCACAATACGTTACTGTATTACTGGTGGTATTCACTTGATACGATATAATAATTTATTATACATGTAGGCTGTAGCAAATAACAAACTAATAAGTTGTAAATCATAAACGTTACACAAAACTACACGACAATCTTAGTACAAATGAGGGATGCAAATAATGACAGTGACCAATTTATACAAACATGGGCTTTTGGTAAAACAGAACTAAGAATATGTAATATATGTGGGTAAAATATATGACCATGGAATGTTGTTATTTTTTAAATTAGTAAAACTTGTGTAATAGATCACAACTTCACAAACTAGGCTAGGTGCTGCGATGAGCCCTAGCCAGCATACTTACTGACACCAGTTGAAAGTAAACATAGCCCTGAATGTACATGTACTCCCACTCAACTCAGTATGTACGGTCAAGATGTGTCAACAGACATAGTGGACGACAGAGAACACCACAATATTGACCACTCACTTGAACTCAACATAGTACATCACGATCCATTCCATATGTAAAGTCAATTGCACCTATTTAAATGATTTAATCAATGAGGAAAAAATTTGATGGGTGTAACTGTTGCATGAAAACATGATGCCCGAACATGTCTTTCTTTCCTAAATAAAAAGTTTCCAATGGTGAGCAAAAAGCAATGACTACATAACCAGGGACCATCTCAAACAGACCAATTTCTCAGCACTTCAAAATTAAATGCAATTCGTTTTCAGCACATCAAATGTACATACTTGACCGAATCCATTTTGACTGCGAGGACATCCACCCTCTTTGTTCACCAGTCACCTAACTGACCTTACATTAATATTCATAGTAAATAATATCTGTATTTATATTTGTTATTAACAGTGCCCTATCAATAAACATTACTCTTGGGTTCTTTATATGCATGCATGCATGCATGCCTGCATACATGCCTACATAATATACAATCCTGCATGTAGATAGTTATATAGGAGATTGTGACCTATCTGCATTGAATGCAATGAGACAAGGACGCCAAAAGCTCCATCTGAGCTATGCAGCAGGCAGAGTAATTACACTAGTTTTCAAGTTAGTAGTTAGTGTTCATTTATATAATTCTGTTGTAAATATTATATGGCTTGTTTTTTATTTAGTGCCAATCCCCTCCTGAACTGTCGATAACATTTGATTAACCTAATTCATACCACTAGTCTACTGCCCTAAGTCAGGTGTATATGTTTAGGCTGAACATCACAGCACAGGTTTAAACAAAGGTATGCATATGATACTGAATATACACACACCTACGTGAACCAAACACACGTGGATATACCTATGCTCCCACACCAATCAAACACACCTGGCTAGGCCTGACAGTATCTGGGTTAAACAGCGTGAACCCTTTTGACCTTCTGACCATGGTGCATGGCTAGCAGCCTCAGGCCAGTCTGTCCTGGCAGCTTCTGACCCAAACACAGGCTAACTGTCTATGAACTACAACTGGAGATAAACATAATAACATCAATAACTACCCAATCTGCACCTGATGTTCGAATCATATATTTGAATAACCTTTCCACAAAATTGGTCCAAGTCTCACGACCCATTCTCCTATCTAGACGTTTTCTGCCATTTACATGTGATCAATCATCTTGTGCTATTCTGATGGTGGAGGCTGGAGCTTGAATGGAGGCTGTGTAGGTAGCACTACTAGGTATACAGGCTGGTCTAAAACCTGAACCAAGCTGGACCCTGCCCACTATAGGGAAGTGGGGCTCCCAGTCCCAGCATCCTATAATAAGATGTTTTATAAATATACAGTGGGCAAGGACAGGTGGCCACACTGACTGGCTTCAGGCCTTGGCAATGTGGGTCTGTGACAACCCAGTCTTGCCCACATTGCTTCACACAACCTTAATTGTGGAGCTCTTGGGAAACCAAAGCATAGCCGTGACCTGTACAGAAGTACAACTTAAAAAAAGTGTAAACTTATATATATCCACAAATATTATATCATAAATTTATAGCATTAGATAAAATTACCTCTATGGATATGGAGTTCAAAACTAAAACAGTTACTTCACATTTAACAGTGCATATATCTTGTTTTTTGTACAGTATACGTCTTTCATTTGTTTCTGTTCCCACAAAATGAAATGGTGTCAGGTACAAAGGTTTTACAATTATCAGGATCAAATCAATATATTTGATTCATGACATGAAAAGAAACTGAAACGGTAATATTGTGTTGCCATTTTCATCATCATCAGACCACACCTGTTCAGACACTCCCAAGACCCTAATTCATACACACCGTAACATGCATTCATATACGCTAATCGACTGCCTAAATTACTTCATCCAACCAACAAATATTCTGCTTAGAACTGCCACTGGGCACCAATGATCCAAGTTGTGTGCACGATAACATATCTAAGGATGCCTGGGCATGTATACGCACACACAACATCCAAATGGTTGGTATCTTACAAGCCATTGACCTGGTCTGATGGCAACCACACCTGTTTATGCCGCCGAATTCAATTTACATAAATAGATGAAGACTGTATACTAGAGAACACAGACCTGTGCGTCATTCATGAAATAGCATAAACCATGTCATATACCAGTTATACCAACAAACAACAAACATGAAAATGCCCATTATCAAGGGTACCTTTGTGATGACAGAAACATGGAAAATAAACCATTATATCATTGTGCACCTGTCAACCACACATAAACAGAATGAAACACTAACAAATTAGTTTCTTTACAAAAATTGAAAAACGAACTTCAATGGTCATATCCATGAAGATATAAATATCTAGGTAACCTACTGGTTAAAAAATCAGCCAAAACCAGGTTAATTCATATTCCATAAAACTGAACAAATTATTCATCTTTAGAATGTGTGAGTAAATACTATATGACACTATGGAATATGGATGTCAACTGTTAAGCCAGTTTATAAACATTAAAAGTGTTTTTTGACCTGAAATTGACTACAAACACACATGTGACACAATTTACTGACAATATCTATGATTTTTAAGGACTTTTTACCTGTCCACCTATATTTCTACCTGTCCAAAACAGGTTTTACCTTCCCAAATGATGGGTGGACGGGTCTCTGTATAAACCCATGCACAAAACTACACCAAAGGTCCCCCAGTTTCAGGACATCACTGGCTGCTGTCGTGTTGTTCAGTGTCAACATTCCTTAGTGACATTTAATGAAACAGACAAATTACCTGACATGGTAGTTAGTTACTAATTGTCAATATTTATTAAGAAACCAACTCAGATTTTTGCACACCAATAACCAGTGCCATTTGTGTTTTGATGCCACACATTACCATGTCAGCTTACGAGTCGGCCAGACATGTTCCTCAAACACACACCCTGCAGCTGGCGGGCATCAGTAACAGTCAAACCTACCACCAGACAGTCATCCTGCTTTCTGATATTAAATATCCACTTTGTGAAGAAACAGAGGAGGTAGCCAGGGTTCTGTTGCGAGAGAAATGCCATGTTTCACAGGGGGTACAAACTACGACAGCTGGAGACTTAGGAAGCATGTCTACCTATTGGGTTTCGAACAAAAAAATCCATTACCTGAACTATTTTGTGTTTAATAGCAGATTATTTTCTTCACCAGAAGAAATTCCAGAAATAGAACAAACTGACTACTATACACATTGAATAGTTGTACAGAGCAGAGTTATAAGTATTGGAAGTAAACAGAAATTTACAGATTTATACATTTTTGTAAGACAGCAACTTATGTGATGCTATAAAAAAATTGCTATTCTTACTTTTCTTTCTTTAACATCTAGGCAAAATAAAACCAAATGTATGATCAGGTATGTTGTTGTTACATGTTTCATTTTAGTAACAATTACATATCAACATATTGGTCAAATGCTTGTGAATTAAGTGGTTTTTAAATTACAACTGATCATACATCTTGAAAGTAACACACCTGCCACACTGCTGGAATGGATTTAATGAAACGTAACAAGTTCAAATGTCATTGTTTTAAGTGAGTACTCTATAAAATCACTTCCTGTTCACAACCACAGTGCAACTACTTCAAAGAGCCTGGTGCATTCTAGACGACCTATGAGAGCAGATGTGTATTACCTTACAAACTAGACCCTTGTTAATAAATCTTCCCACTCAGCACAACTGTATGTGGCTCATAGTATGCATGTATTTATGGCCAGCTGTCCACTGGGCATAGTGGCGTACAACTAAAGCAGAAAAGCTGCCACATCACGCCAAAAGCAACATCTCTGTAATAGGTTCTGCCTGACGCACAACTATAAATACCCAAGGTAGGCTCTCAAACGTCCTGTAAAAAGTTTCCCTTTGCTATCGTTCAGGACTCAGGTGACTGATAGGTTTTCAGACGGGCATTAGAAGCAAATTAAGTTTGATTGCCACTATCGCAGGATTTCAGCTGTTTAAGTGCCAATGGTAGTAGTTGGGTTTTAAATTCTGCTCTCTGTCTCTCTGGCCTAACTAGTAACTACACATGATATGCAACCAGAAGTAAATTCTCACAGATCTGCTACTGTTAATGACTTAGTGTTTTATTGTCATTCATGAAGAGACTTGATCAGTTGGTGAATAATTGATAGGCTATAAAATTGCAATACAACAATCTGCTTTTAATAATTAAAAATAAGCATTTATAAATACAATAATAAGTAATAGTCTCAGAGATAAAGTTCACATTTGAAGTAATGAAAATGTAAATCGTAGCGTTATATCTAGAGACCTGTCTGCCCATCCTTTGGCTTTGGACAGGTAAAAACCGTAATGCCTGGTTTGGACGGGTAAAAATATTAATAGACTAGTAAAAAATGGAGCAAATCTTCCAGAAATGGATGTCACATGTGTGTACGCATGGATAAAGGTGTGCATAATTTATATACATATACACACCTGGGACTGTCTTCCATGTCAGTTGACACGCACATGCGTACTACACATGTTTTGATCCTTCATCAAGGCCTGATGTAAATGGTATCATCAAGGCCTGATGTAAATGGTATCACCAATTCTAGTACATGTAGGTATAACGGTATATAGATTTTTTTCTGTATGTAGCATGGTAGTGTGTTAGATTTGTTTTTATACATTGTCAAATCAGTTGATACACACACTACCTTTTAATACTTAATATATGGTGTATGTAACAGTAAATGATTTTTTTATATAACTTTTTGCATGTTTAAAGGAATTTAAAATTATGATATAGTAAGAGACATACCACTGGATCTATTTGATAGCTCTAGGTCCTTTAGTTACAATTTATTTACTTAGTAATGATTTGCCTTCAAAATCTTGATTGAGAATGTTTCTTAATTGGCTGTAATTAGTTTGGTGCCCTGAAATATATTAACTTGTTAAGTTAAGGCCAAACGTTTCTATATTTGAAGCCTGGATATTAAGTTAGAGAAACCCTATTCACTGGGGCACTGAAAGTGACTCTTAGGTTTTTAGAACTATGGATAAAGAAAAAAGGCCCAAATCCCAACAAGCCTCACCATTTGTGGCTGGCTTCCTGAAGCATTGTCACCAACTCATAAGTGGATGTTTGATGCAGATTACGATATTCAGAAACTATCACAGTCAGAAGTCAAACAGAGCATAAAAACAACTGTACTAGCAATCAGCACTACATACTTATAGTACACAATCGTGTAATGTTCTTTTGTATAAAGATTACAAGAATGCGATACGACCATTGTGAAACCAGCACATGGTCCTTTACTATTATTAACCATACACATGGTTCAACAGTTACTGAGATGTCCGAGAATAAGACTAATCGTATTCAAGATGCTTATGTCCCACTTCACTTACATGATTACAATATCATTGTCAATCATTTCATAAATAAATTTTACAAATCAGTCAAAAATGCATTTTTGTTTTGTGTAAATATATATATATATATATATATATATATATATATATATATATAATTTGTCAATATTAATCAGGGCTTTACATAGGACCAAATTATTGCCAGTCACATGTTTTGGTGGACACATGGCTGTTAACTGTTAAGCCAACTTACAAACTTTAAAATGTACTGATCATATATGATGATCTGAAATGGACTACAAACACACATATGACACCATCTACATTAACTTCTAAGGCATAACTGACAATATCTATGGTTTTGGACACCTTTTTTGCTCCTTTATTTTTTTACCCGTCCACCCATATTTCTACCCGTCCACAATGGTTTTTACCCGTCCTAATGATGTGTGGATGGGTCTCTGCATAAAGCTATGATATTAATAGAATATGAACCTGTACAATATGGTAAAATATACCTACATGTAGAAATATTGTAGCAATGTACACTGGTAATGATGCTATTTGTGACACATTGGCTAGCCCATCCATATGTCTCGTGACAATATAGCTGTATATGGATAATAATTGGCAAATCCAAGCCAATGGCAATGATGTTGGTTGTTCTGAGTGTTTCTAAAATTGCGTCCTTTGTTGTCAACTTTGACTACTGTAATTGCCTATGTTAGTTGTGTGAACTAAATCTGGTAGCAAGGCACACCATGCCAGGGGTCTATAACATCAACCTCATCAGGCGAGCAGTTATTATACCTATCGTTGGAGGGAAGGCGAGGGGTTTTAACGATATCGATGACAGTGTTTGACACTCACCTCTTTTGCGATTTGATCGAGGGCTTGATCCTCAGCCGAATACTGTCGCGTGGCAGCCCGTCGTCTGCCGCTACTCCCAGGTGAAGACATCTTGCACAATTTGCTACGTTATCTACTTCCACCTAATGTTGGAACAAGTTGTTCGCCAGTGGGTGACGGCTGTCCATTACGATCAAAACAGATAACTTTGTTGCGGCTTCTCACCGTGCAAGTATTCCGAAGTTATTTCTGACTCACCGCAAAGTTGTCGAAGTAATTCGCTGGCGGTATTGTATAGTTTGCCGATCGAATTTGCTACGGCACTGCATAATACGACTATTATTATTTACATTTACTGACTACGGAGGCTTATTGAACCCCAAACAGCACAGACTTACAAATTTTCATCGTGGAAAAATGAAGGTCGAAGTTCCCGGATGTTGGAGTTTCCTCTTCCGGTGTGGTTGCGCATGGCTAATGAGCGGTGTTTCTGGACTATGCGCAATCTAGTCGACTGGGGAGTCTGTAGATGCGAGTGGCACTACTCTTGAAACGCATTACAAAGGTGTTATGTCACTGTATCGAGCAAATGTTAAATATAACGGGCGAAGAAGAAGAAGAACAGTGGCGGACTGCTGGGTTGAGAGGTGGCGTTTTGATCCCGGCACCTGTCGCCGTTTCGAAAACGAAGTTGATGCCTCTGACCCACTCAGTTCAAGCCAAGTCATTCAAGAATCAAGTTGAAGTCAAGCCTGTTTTATTTGATTTGGCGTGATGCTAGGCTGGCTTAGCCTGTACATAATAGCCACCCATAACACTTCCCTATTCAGCCTCGCACTCATTGCCATTTGAACAGGCTAGTAGTCTAGGACTGGGCCTACAAAACATGTAGACTACAACTACATGCAGCTCCACTGTGTTAGCACATCTTGTTTGGCTCGCCTTTTCATAGCAAACAATATAGGCCTATATCAGCACACATGTCTTAAGCGTTTTCATTTTCAGGAAGTATTACTACGTAGGTAACAGAAAAGCAACTCACATATTGAGACATCTATAGTTTGTAGGCATACTTAGTGTTTTGCTCATATGATGACAGGCAGACCAGTGTTATAGGGAGTATTGTTACTGCTATAACTACATCACAGTGACAACTGCCTCAAAAATCTCAATCCACAGAGGTAATATATTGGCCAAAATATATTGTTTGTTATGTTAAGCCAGGAGATCCATAATAAAATGCCTATGTTGCCCTCGTAAGAGACACTGCTAATGACTTCATGATAGGGTCTTGTGAGGAAGTGTAACAGCTCAACTTCAAAGTCAGCTACGAAACCAGAATAGCCTGGTGCCAGCTTGGAGCCTGACTAAAGAACAAAGGTGATATTGACCTATGGTCACTGTCAGGTACTAATCTATGCTCTGGCATTGAGCAAATAAAAGTTGAGGTCATTGCCAGGGCCATGGGCTGTTAAGTGTCTTCATCAGTAATTAGCACTGTTGGGTGAAGTTGCAGTGGAGTTAATCAGTTTGGCATGCATTACACGTGACCTTGAAACAGAAATGTTGATACTGATAATATATTTGAAAAAGTCAAATACTTTAGGAAAGTATAAATACAAATACTTTTAGTTTCTAAACATCAAATACAAATACTTTTGAAAAAGTATTTAAATACAACCCAGTAGGCGTACTATTTTTTTTTAACATGGATTGCTTTGCCGAATGCGGGACAAAGAAGACGTGTAAAATAGGCCAACGTGGCGCCATGATCCGAGCCATCTATCTATGACTATGTCTACGTCCCATAGATTACGGGGCCGTAGGGGGCGACATAATTATGGATATTGACACGCAGGTTTTCCTCACTTCTTTATCCTCAGCCGTAACAAGTTAATTGAAGCAGAGTCCAGTTCATTCTTTGATATTGAGTATTGACGATCCATGACTTTGCTGGTCTTCGATGTTTCTTTCTTGATCCACCAGTTCCTCCTTACAAGATGGTGTTAGCTAAGCTCCCCGTCCATCTGATCACATGTCCAAACCACTCGTTCTTTTTACATTTGTTAGCATAAGTTCTTGCTTGTCGATATATTTTCCATGCAGTTATGGTACTTGTTTGGTTTTGGTGTGTGGGGAGTGATGAACCTATAACAATCCCGGCATGCAGTTCATCGCAAAGGCATTGATCCGATGCGCTTTTCCAACTTCGTTGATTGTACACGTTTCACATCCTCAGAGAAAGATTGACGTTATCAACGCTCTCAGCAAACTCATTCTGACTACCATAGGTATCTTCTTATCTCTCAAGGTGTGCTTCAGCTTTGCCAATGACGATGTAGCTACGTACAGCAATCTTGAACTTAATTTCTTGATTAGATCTTGGGTAATTTATAATGATTGTAGCTCCCAAATATTTGAAATGTGTCACCATTTCCTGCGCTTCGCTGCCTATATTTCATGCTATGTCGTCATTGGTTCTCATCGTTATCGCTTTTTCCTGCACTGATTTGCATACCAAACGTGTTTACACTTTCCTCAAGTCTCCTTGTCAGGTTGACTAGTTCTTTTGCTTTGCCTGCCACCAGATATATATCATCAGCGAAGCGTAGGTTGGTGATATACCTCCAGTACTTACTGCCCCCTTCAAACCCATCGAAAGCCTCCGTAATGATGTATTCTAGGTAGACGTTGAAACTGGTAGGTGAGAGTAAACAACCCGGTGTCACACCTGGATGGAGAACCCATTACTAATTTCATCTCCAAGCATAAACGCACCATGGGGTATTTGACACAAGGCCTCTATTGCATTTATAATTCCTAGGCTCATGTTGAACTTTCTAAGAATTTCATACATTCCTTATTGCCCTACCCGACCGAAGGCTTTCTTGAAGTCTATATGAAATTATGGTTTATTGGTCCCTGTCCATTTCGCTACTTCTCGTTCAACAGTCTAAGGTTGAAGATCTGCCCAACTGTGCTAGGTGCGTTCTTTTAGAAACCCGGCCTATAATTGCTCCTCATCAATGATTTCATCTGCTTATGGGCGCAGTCGGTTCAAAATTATGCGCAGGAGTATCTTGCTAGGATGGCTTATCAAGCTGCTGGCGCGATAGTTACTGCAAGATTTCAAATTTCTCTTCTTTGATAGTGGGATAATTATTGACTGTGCCCATGCATGCATAATGGCCAAATTCGTGATTTCCACATTCCATTATATAATTTTGTGTAGGCTTCAGTTGTCATTTCATTTCCCTTCTTCAACATCTCGGCTGTTACATTGTCAGTCTTTAATTTAAGACCGTCTGTAGCTGCTTCCACTTGAACTTTTAAAATGTGTGTGTCCTCCTTCTGTGATGTACCAGTAGTCTTCTTCAGCATCTCATCGTTTGAACAGAAGTCAGTTGATAATTGTCTAGTTCTGCACAATATACTCCTCCCATATATGTTGTTGATTGCGTTCAGTCAGGAGATTGCCATCTTTTATGAAGTACTATGACAATTGTTCTGAGTGATTTTTCCTTAGTGACATTTTTAATCGGCCTTTATGCTGCTGTAGTGTTGTTGCGATTCATTTGTTTTTGATTGAGGTGCGTTGATCTTCCGATCAACTTGTGTATCACAAAGTTCCTTCTCCAAATAATTTACGTTCCTTTGCAGTTTACGCCCGCACCTAAAACACGAAAACAGCCCCTTCTACTCATTAAATTTCACACCATGCATCTACTACAGTAACCACACCTAGATACTACAACTGTCGCTGGAAAAGATCTATCAAAATGGAGTCTTATCGATCAAAAATGAACATGACATGTTTTTTTGTTGCGTGTAAACATGAATTACAATCTTAAAGTGGCATTTTATTGTACTTTTATTAACTTATCTTAATAAGTACTATGTATTATCAGGTTATATCATGTTTTAGTAGAGTACTTTTTATATTAGCACACTGTCTAACTAATAACATTTATTTACCTGTATTTTTATAAATTATTTATTTTCGTAAATTCATTATTAGTATTTTTAGGACCACATTGGAAACATTGGAAATAAGTGTACTTTTGTGTGCTTTAATGTCTTTATCCTCGGTAATGTTATGCATATGCCTATTTTTTATTTGAATTTGCATCTAAACTATGTTTTATTTGTATGTAGGGTTCTATATAATTTGACCTAATAAAATCAATCAATCAACGTTAGCTTCACAGAAAACTCGGGTAAGTGGCTCTACTTTAGAGTTAGCTGGATATGTTTGTTCTGATGTGGAAGAATGTTTATGGTTAGGATTACGTATAGGGTTAGGTTGAATGTAATTTTGACAAGATCTACATCAGATATTTACAGGCACTTGTACATTAAATTTATCAAAAAGACCTACAGTGGCGCCACTTACCGGAGTTGTTTGTGATAAAAATAATGCATATGCGCAAAAACGAATGTATTTCGTGTACATTTTGTTAGACAGTAATTACAATTATTTATCAAATCAAAAGAAGCGTTCTAGTGGCCGCCTGGAGAAAAAAAAGTGGTCTTACTTCAGAAACGTTACAACCACAGCACAAAGTAGCGGACCACGCTTCAATTGACAATCTAGTAGCGCCACGTAGCGCCACCTTTCACATTTACTCTAAAGGGAACCAAAAGGGAAAAGTGACATGCTATGGACGTGAAAGAGTTTATACAAACCAACCATTTCGAACAGTAATCTATTTTTAAGTGGCTTACTAGTAATATAATTGAAAAGTGAAACATTGTACTGAAACCAGCCGCTAACACGGAGGCCGGAGGCTTCCATCAACGCGCTGATGCGTCAGGCCAGACCAATCAGCGAGCAGAAGTCACATTTCTGATTATGTATCCAATGCTGTCTAGTTCACTATAGCAGTTGTAAACACAATGTTATGAGATACGCGCAGTCGGTCTTTGTGTGTTGATTTGCGTGACACAATATTCCATACTGCTCGCCATAGGCTGTAACAATACAAATGTAAAACAATAAAGAGCTGTCATAGTTTCATTCCACGTTGGTGAGACCTGAACAGAAGCACTGCATGGCTTCATAACTGTGGACGGGCTAGATCATGGATGATGAATATTTACTGAACTAAGATCTATTTGCGGCCAACCAAGTAATTTATCTAATAATTTTCCACCGGGTAGTCGGAAGTTTATATCTGAACTACTAGACCGATGTAGGATTTTTAAGAGCGGGGAGTGATCAGCCTCGCTATATGCCTGTAAATTTGTTTTTATGAACTGAAAAAGTGGGGAACATTTCCTATGTTGTCCCCTCAGGCTGAAGAGTGGGGGGACGTGGTCCCCTCGTCCCCCACCGATCGACGCCCATGCTGTGTAGAACTTCACAATCCTACATTTTGGCAAAGAAATTTGTCATCACTCAAATGGGAATAAGTTATATAAAGTGCAGGAATCCGCCGCTTTGGTCGTAGGCGATCAGCATCAAGCAGGCAAGGGGTGAATGTGAAACACAAATTTCATAATTTATAATGTGTTTGATGGCTAGAACCTACTAATAATATCAACACAAGGATGCAAACTGATAGAGCACGGCAGCGGCTGAGCCCGGTGTCGCGCTTACATTTTTACGGTCGTTATACATTTTCCGATTGACGTTTCTGCGCATGCGCGATATATATATATATATATATATATATATATATATATATATATATATATATATATATATATATATATATATATATATATATATAATCACCAATGTGCAGCGAAACGACAAAGCATTTTTGGTATGAATGCCACGGGCTGTTCATCAACTCTCCTGTGATGATTACTCTGAAGAGTTGCTTAAAATGTCGTTCAATACAATAACATCTTACGCTTGTTTAAATCACCGTCACGGATTATGGCGTCCTATAGTCACGTTTGCTATCAAAACATGCTTCAAAACTTGTTTCCTCGTGTTAATTTGCTACAAATAACTTTATATATATCCTAACGAACAACCCGTAATATTTATACCATAAATGCATCGTCCTTTCGTTGCACATAATGATTTTACATTTATCGCGCATGCGCAGAAACGTCAGTCGGAACGTTTATAACGACGGGAAAATGTAAGTGCTACACCGGCATGATCATTATTTACTAAAGTAAGATCAAGTTGAGCGCTGTGGCCAGTCGATTTTCTAATGGGTGGTCGGAACTTCATATCGCGAGTTTATTGTCAAGCTACTAGTCCTATGTAGCGGCTTTTAAGAGAGAGGAGTGGTGAGTCAGGCTACATGCCCCGCAATTTTCTGAACTGAAAAGTTGGGGGACAATTCCTATGCTGTCCCCCACGCTGAAAAGTGGGGGAACGCGTCCCCCCGCCCCCCCACCGATCGACGCCCGTGCTAGAGCCTATAAATAATATCAACACAAGGTTGCAAACTGATAGAGCCCGGCAACGGCGCAGTCCGACATGATGGTTATTTACTAAAGTAAGATCAAGTTGCGCAGTGTGGCCAGCCAAGCAATTTATCTAGTCGATTTTCTAATGGGTGCATGGTCGGAACTTCATATCGCGAGTTTATAGTCTAACTAGTCCTGTTTAGCGGCTTTTAAGAGAGAGGAGTGGTGAGTCAAACTATATGCCTCGCAATTTTTCTGAGCTGAAAAGTGGGGGGGGGGGAATTCCTATGCTGTCCCCCCACGCTGAAAAATGTGGGGACGCGTCCCCCCACCCCCCACCGATCGACGCCCGTGCATTAGACACATTGCAGTATCTGTCGGTATAACCTATGTACATTATTATATTGTTCATTAACGTCCGCCACAGTTAAATTTCTTGAAGGTACCGGGTAAACACAGCATGGACTGAAGTTGAGCCAACTAGGTCTAAGCGCACCAGTGAATGCCTTCATCGTGATTTTGGCGGTTATTATTATTCATTATTATTAGTTTTAATTTATCGTACTTTGAATGGTATCACATTCGCATGAACAGAGGCACAGGCAAGCTAGAAATGAGGTAGAGCTACGTGACAATAAGGCTAGAACAAAGACTGTGTGTATGGAACTCCCAACATCTCTCGACCAGCCACTGCAGGGACAAATAGTTTGCGTCTGTCTTGACATGTTCTTGCCGGTGTGAGACCTCTATTTGCTCCCAGAAGAGAGAGCCGCTAGTAACTTGCAAAAGCCAGCGGCACTTCAACACTTTTTTGCTGGCAGCTTCCACGAAATGTACAACTGCACGAATCACCATACCGGATCGGCCGTCGCCCGGGTTACCAAGGACCGTGCTGCTCGACCTAATCATCTTCCGTCGACAGTGGAAAATCAGCTACGAAGAAGAATAAGACAACTACTGACAATTGCACAATGGAACGTCAGGACTCTCCTCGACCGAGAAGCAGCTGACCGACCAGAAAGACGTACGGCACTAGTAGCAATGAAACTTGCCAAATACAACATCGACATCGCCGCCCTATGTGAAACAAGGTTCTCGGAGTCTGGTAATCTTAACGACTTGAAATACTCTTTCTTCTGGAGTGGCAAAGCCGAAGGAGAAAGAAGGGAGGCCGGAGTGGGCTTTGCTATCAAAAAGGATATCATCACAGAGCTGACAGAAATGCCACGACCGATGACGATGAGACTATCTCTGAGCAAGGACAACGTTGCTACAATTACCAGCGTGTACGCTAAAACAATGACAAACCCAGATGAAAACAAAGAGGCCTTCTACAACCAGCTGGCAAGTGTGCTCAATAGCATCCCTCGTACTCATAAGCTATTGCTGATAGAAGACTTCAATGCGAGGATAGGAAGAGAAAATGACAAGTGGCCCTTGGTCATGGGCAAACATGGGATTGGGAAATGCAACTCCAATGGCGAGCTTTTACTGGCTCTGAGTTCGAACTGATAGTGACGAACACTATGTTCAAGCGTAAGGATGAACGCAAGACCTCATGGATGCATCCTCGTTCCAGACACTGGCATATGATCGACTACATCATCATGAGGTGTCGGGATAAGATGGACATCCACAGTACCCGAGCCATGCATGGAGCTAACTGCTGGATCGATCACCAGATGCTAAGGTCAAACGTGGTTTTCAGAATACGACAAAAGCACAACAGGCAAGTGACAAGTAAGCCGACCAAGCTCAACACAGCAAAACTAAATACCATCAGCCATAGGGAGAGTTTAAGCAGGAGATGGGCAGTACTCTCGCCCAATGGGAGAAGAAGGAAAGCTCAACACCAGACGAGGAATTGGCAGCTCTGCAGCAGGTCGTATACAACACAGCCAAGCCATATCTTGGCAAGCCAGAGAGAAAACACCAGGACTGGTTTGACCCCAACGACCAGGAGCTACAGACTCTTATGAGCAGAAGAAACCAAGCCCACCAGAGAGTGTTGCATACCAGGAGCACTAGATCCACCACTGCAGCAAATAATGATGCCTGCAGACAGCTACAAAAACGCACCCGTGCTCTGAAGTCAGATTGGTGGGAAAGGAAGGCAGTGGAGCTGCAGAGAGCTGCTGAAGAAACGACATGAAGGGCTTCTACAGTGGACTGAAGGAAGTGTGCGGTCCCAAGGAGAAGGGACCTGTTCACCTGAAATCAACAGATGGAATGGAGACCTTCTTTGACAGCAAGAGAGTTGTGGCAAGATGGAGTGAACACTTCCAGAAGTACTCAACGTCCCTGGCGACATAGATCACGAAGCTCTGGACAACATCCCGCAGCGCATTACCAAGACAAGCCTCGATGTGATTCCAACCATGGATGAGATGGCTAGAGCAATCGCCGGCCTGAAAGATAGCAAAGCACCTGGGGAAGATGGAATTCCTGCTGAAGTATGGAAGCATGGAGGAGACAATCTGTTCAGCAGACTGCACCAACTAATCACCAATGACTGGGAGGTGGGTTCTGTACCACAAGCATGGAAGGGTGCCAGCATTGTAACCATCTACAAGAAAGGTGATCGAACAGACTGTGGGAACAATAAAGGAATTTCTCTTCTTTCCATAGCAGGCAAGATCTTCGCCAGGTTCTTCCCCAACAGATTATCTACCCACATAACACCAGAGGTAGTTCCGGAAACAGCATGCGGTTTCAGAGGAAACCGGAGCACCGTGGATATAATATTTTGTCTCCGACAGCTACAAGAAAAGTGCATTGAACAGGACCGACCACTGCACATGGTATTTGTCGACTTCAGTCAGGCGTTCGATACAGTTGGGAGGACCGGGCTATGGCAGACACAGAGGAAGTATGGATGCCCAGAGAAGTTCACAACTATGATTGAGGCTCTACATAACGGAATGATGGCGAATGTTAGTGTTGGAGGGGAAGTCTTTGAATCGTTCAGTGTTACAAATGCTCTTCTCCATTTTCCTATCAGCACTGTTCGACGAGGCTTTCCGAGACATGGGAGATGGCATCTACATTCAGTCCAGACAGAGCGACCAAGACTACTCGGATACAGGAGGCCTAGGATATCATGGTTGATGGAAACAAACTGAACTTTGTTCTGGAATTCACCTACCTCGGAAGAACTATAACAAGTAATGGATCCATTGACGATTAAATACAGAGGAGGGTGGCCAAGGTTACTGCATGTTTCGGCCGACTACAACCACCATGTGTCCATGCGGGTTAAAGGCAAGATATACCGTGCAATCGTGCTGTCCACCCTCCTATACGGAGTCGAGGCCCAGACAGTGGACAGACGACAGGTGAAAAGCTGCATTCCTTAATGATGCGACATTTGCGTTCGATCATGACGTTACCTCGATGGGCAAAGTGACAAACAAGGAAATACTCGAACGGACAGGGCTGCCATCTATGGAAGATCTTCTGATCAGAAAGAATCTCCGGTGGACTGGACATCTCATGAGGATGTCACCAGACAGGCTACCAAAGCAGATGCTCTACTCTCACCTGTCTTCTGGTCACAGAAAGAGAGGGCGCCCTCGTCTCCGGTTCAAGGATGCCATCAAGAGAAACCTGACGCTGAGAGACATAAAGACCGACTCATGGACATCACTCTCACAGCAGAGAGATAAACGGAGAGCAATAATCAAGTGATGGAAGCAGTCTTTGTCGCATCGCGACCGACAGCATGATGATGATGATGATGACGATGACGATGACGATGACGATGACGATGACGATGACGATGACGATGACGATGACGATGAACGATGAAGATGAAGATGAAGATGAAGATGAAGATGAAGATGAAGATGAAGATGAAGATGAAGATGAGCTTTGCGCCGCACGGATGTTCAATTCCGCAGGCCGCCGTTTCTAAACTTAGACAATTTCGTTCACACCACATTATATGTGTCTTTCGGAAGAGACGTGCACTAAACCCAGTGATCCCTTCTATCTGCTGGTGTCTGTGCCAGGGAAAGTAAAAGATACGGCACTTGGGGGGTAAATATGTAACCTGTAGTGGACTGACTAATTCTAGAGGAGAACTCTAAAAACCAATGACAATTAAATCAGCAAGTCGACCGAGATCATTTAATGGAAGAACTTGAAACTATGTGTTTTTATAAGATCATTTCAAATATACAAATACACGAACATAAAAAAGAATGTGTATATAAATATAGTAGTAACAACGTATTATGACGTTATGTGGAGGTTTTTAATAACATATGTTATCCGGCCGATAACCCACATATATAAACTACAAGTAACGTTACTGTTAAGTTAGCTGTACGTTTGCTGGGTGCTATCCAGCCTTTTCATCTTTAATCAGAAAAATAACAATACAATGAATAGCTACATGATATACACCGTACGTGATATTCCTACAGCATAACATAATGAATCCATCATATATAGCAGTTTAATTACAACTACTGAAATTAATACGTATAAAGTGTCAGAGCTTTAATCAGTAATTCATACTCCAATACATTTTACTGTGATCATGTTGTGGTATAACCACTGATCTCTATATCAGTGGTTATTGATATAACCACTGATATCTATTATCAGTGGTTATAGCCCATCCTCGCGCCCAGGGATCGCTGCGGCTGATTACGGGCCACACTATAAGGCGGACAACGAGCGGGCGGACCACACGGACCGGGCGGACCATATTTACATAGATGCTACCGATCTTTGTTCTATCCATTATGACTGATTATTCTTTTCTCATTAACAAATGTGTCAAATATTTTAAGATTATCCATTTATATTCATGAATAGCCTCAACTATAATTTCATAGAAGCATCTAACCGTGGCCTTAAACTGAAAATGTAACATCAGAAATGGATTCTACATACCCAAGAAAAGAGGTAATATACATAATTGCAAGACAAGTGGTTCTAAAGTTTTTTTTAAAGATCTGACCACTGGCCATCTTGGTTTTAATCAAATTACCAGAGGTCTTCATAGTTGCCGCTTTGGCAGTCAAGCTGAATTTGTATTAGGACCTGATGAGTCCAACCAAATCAACCAAAACATTCATAGGATAGAACAAATATAAGTTCATTATTTGATGGGAGGCAAAATGTGGCCTTTGAGAAGCCTTTGCATGAACCCACCTACAAATGAGAAAGTTATAAATGCAATATCCATTCTTTAACTTTCGCTCGGCAAAAACATGGATAAAGAAAACATAGAAATCTAATTAAACTCGCAAATCAGTATAAATGACTAATATAAACATATTAGTCAAAATGATGATTGTTTGTATAATAAAATAGTAAAACAGTCAAATCAATATCAACGACCGCACGTGCAAAGAACAACACATTTAGTCTCGCTTAACCGACTGTCGGTCGGCTGCGGATCTACGCCGAGAAGACAGTCTGGTGATTCTGCCGGCTTTTGAATATTTTTCCGCATGATCTATAAATTGCTGCCACCTCACGGACACTGGTTAATCCTGCCGTAATTTCTATTTTCGATAAACAACTGGAAATTTGTATTTCTGTTTACTTTGATGTAAGTATAAATTTAATTTTTAATAGTTTTTATAATACAGCTTTATTATTTTGATAAAAAGGTATCTTTATTTAAATTGTATGTTATCCGTGTTGGGCTAAACAATGCTGCCACCTCACGAATACTGGTTAATCCTGCCGTAATTCTTATTTTATAAACAACTTTAAATTTGAATTTTTACTTATTTTTGAAGTTAATATAAGTTCAATGTTGAATACTTTTCATAGGATATATTGTAAAAGTATATCGTTTTTGTTTTATTTCATAGTTGGCCTGAGAGCCAATCAGTGTCTCTAGTCTCTACCCTAATATGGGGTAAGGCCGCCCTGGCGATTAACAAATGCAGAGCATTAGTTTCCCCAGGCAGAGTTGAGGGGCTTAAAAGTGCTGCCACCCCACTCACGGAGCCTGGGTAACCGAGCCTACAACCCACTAAGCTTGTAAAGATGGAAACAAAATTTCGGTAGCATCTTTGTGAATGTGGTCCGCATTTTCCGTGATGTCCGCCAGTTCGTGGTCCGCCTTTTAGTGTGGGCCTGATTACGTCAGTGCCAGCCTCTACTCTAGTTTCCACCCAGTGGACCTTGCGATGATGGGTATAACCATGCACCGCGCTACGGTGTAGAGCTCTGCCACTATGCGGCGGCTAAATCGCACTGCGACCGGCTCATGCATACCGACTGAATCACTCGCTAGGCCACGGCACAGTTAGTCGGAGGGTAGTGCCTGTGCGGCGCCTAACGTAGTCTGGGGACATGCTTATGAACCCTGCCCCTGTTGTTCCCCTTCTGCGTATGTCGGTGTCTGCGTTGCCATACTCACATATTGCTCCACCCTGTCTCTGTCTAAGGTTCTTCCCCTCCAGGTAAATTTCTAGTTGTGCCCCGTCTGTTGCATATTACAGCCATCTTTTAAACATTCAGTCCGTGTTAGCTGAATGTCTTTTTCCACTATACCAGTTGTTGCTGGAGTTCTGCTTCCCCTCCGCAACTTTTGCTAAATCGTCTGGATGCAGTATGTCAATCAAAGCAATATTTTTGTTCCTTCACGGCGATAAAAAAAAACAATGGGCTCACGTCGTTCCCTAGTCTTATGTCAACCTGTAATTCAAACTCCCCTTACACTCCCGGTCAACATAACACCCTGCTCTTTGTGTCTTCATGTGTTCCTCCTACCATCCCTTGTTTTCCGACTCGGCGACCACCATCCAACGCAGTGGTGCCTTTGATATCTCTCTCCCTCTACAGGGTAGGGTATCACAAGCTTTATCCAGGTCTATGAATCCAATCACCATATCATCATATCCATGTTATTGTCTATTAGCGATCTCAGGGCAACATCCTCTCATTTCTTCTTACTTTCATAAAATATTAGTACATCCCAATTAAGTTGTATTTAGAAGAAATGTCTTTTGAACAACACTTCCATGGGAGATCTGAATGTTCAATTCAATCTCTAACACATATTTGTACATAATAAAATGGTTAGAACAGGTTGTTTACACAACAGTAAAGTACTTACACATTTAAAGCCTGGAAGTTTGGTTTTAATTGGTATATTAATCTCCTATTAATCACATGTGGTTGTTCATAGTTTAGTAGGCGAAAACAATGGAAGCAAAGTTGAATAGTCTAGTGGAAAGAAGGGGGTACCACGCACCCTTCCCCATAAATAAAGGTCTAATCGGCGTTTCGACGTCTGGAAAATATTATGTAGAAAACGCTTAGCTATGTTAACAAGTCGGCAAAATGTCCCACGTATGGAAACGAGGCAATCATCATGAGGAATGATGACACGAAGTCATTCAGTCTGAAATTCTACGCAATGACCAACATGACTGGTGGGTAATTCACTCCACATAGGGGTGTACACATAGTACGACGATATCGATATTCACTGTTCTTTAAAGGAGTACACCCAACGCACAATTGACAAGAGACGCAAAATGATGACTTTACATACATCGGCGCTGACGTGATGTTAACAACGCACATGAAGTGGCACCCAAATACCAGTCGTACAAAGCCAGCAACACACGCAACACCGCGTCCGCAAATTACCTGAGGTATCATGTGAGATAATATAGTTACCAGTCAACACTGTATCACGACGCAGTGGCCTAATAATCACCGTGGCACTGATAGGAGACCTAACATGTATATATATATATATATATATATATATATATATATATATATATATATATATATATATATATATATATATATATATATATATATATATTATATATTTACCTTTATCCAAGGCTTGGGAACTCACACATCCCAGTTTTCAGCAAATCCCCAAACCCATTTTATCTTTAAATAGCTCCGTGTAGGAAGGCTTAACTTATTTTATTTAATTTAATCTAACCATACAAATATTTGAACGAACCAAAATCTCTTTGCTGGTTTTGGTTTGGTTCTCTTCTGTGGTGTCGTGTGCGTGGGCTTTGTGCTGTGGGGGGGGTCGTTCTTGGTTGCGTTGCGTTGGTTTGTGCGTTGCTGTCGTGGCTGTCGGTTGGCGGGCTTCTGGGTGTGCGGTCTTCGTTGCTGTGCTGTGGTGGGTTCTTCTGGGTGTCTGTGCGTTCGTTCTGTCTTGGTGTGCGGGCGTGTCTTCTTCCCCTTGCAGCCCAAAGGGGGCCCTCTTCGGCCGGCCGGGGCGTCCTGGTTCCTTGTGGTTTGTCGTCTGCGGCGTGCTTTGTGGTGTGGGAAAGATTATATATTTTTTTTTTTTTTTTTTTTCTATGTTTTTTTTTTTTTTTTTGTTGGTTGTATTATTATGTTTTGTGAGCGGACTTTTTGGGGGGTGTGTGGTTTTGTTGTTTGGTGTTGTTTTTTTTTGTGGTGTGTTTGGGGGGTTTGTTTTGTTGGTGTGTGTTTTTGTGGTTTGGTGTAAGGGAAATTTTGTGTTGTGGGGGTGGGGGGGTTGTGGGTGTGTTTTGGGTTTGGTTTTTTTTTTTCGTGTGTATGAGTGTGTGTATGTGGAGGTATGAATTTATTTAATTATTATATTTAAAATATATATGTGTGTGTGTGTGTGTTTTGTGTTGTGTTTGTTGTTTTTTGGTTGGGTTGGTTTTTGGGTTGGTTTGGGTGTTGTTTGTTTTGTTTGGGTTGCGTTTTTGGTGTGCTTGGGGGTGTTGTCTGGTGGTTTGTTGTGCTTGGTTCTTGCGTGGGGTTTTTTGTTTGGGGGTGGGTTTTGCGTGTGCGTGGCGTTCTTGCGGTGGTGGCGGTGCGTTCGGTCTTCTTCTTCGTTCGTGTGCGTGGCTTCTTTTTTTCGGGCTCCTTTCCGCCCGCCTGGGGTGTGGTGGGTGTGGTGTGGTGTGGTGTGGTGTGGTGTGGTGTGGTGTTTTTGGTTGGGGTTTTGTTTTTTTTGGGGTTTTTGGGTGGTGTGGTGTGGGTGTGGTGTGGTGTGGTGTGCGTGTGTGTGTGGTGGGTGTGCGTGTGCGTGTGTGTGTGCGTGGTGGGTGTTGTGTGTGTGTGTGTGTGTGTGTGTGTGTGTGTGTGTGTGTGTGTGTGTGCGTGTGGGTGTGTGTGTGTGTGTGTGTGTGTGTGCACTGTGAGCAGGAACCATGACGGCGCAGTCTTAGCGCACGGGTAATTTTAACTGTTCGCGTGACTACCCGTTTGTTGAATCACGTGACTTGATACAAGGTAAAATGAAACTCTTGTCATTTCGCCGCTCACTGCCGGGGACTCGACGCTGTTGTTCTACACCCCCGTAGACAAGTATCTGAAAGACTATATTATGTGAAGAACAGTAACGTGAGTAATATTGTGTTGTTACTAATACTACGTATGACATCGTTGGTTCGTTTTGAATTTAGGAAGAAACCAATGTGTGACACACTTCCTTGTGTGAATGTTGTACTAGTCGGACAACTCCACAAGTAAGGGGAGCCTCCATAACTCTCCACTTGAAAGTGGTTACCCATAGAAAACATGTTATAGATTATTACCTCAGATTAATACGCATGCATTTATAGAACGTGTTGTACCACAATAGTATAAACAATTCAGCATAATTTTATAAACACTGAAGTGCTCTTTCTATGTGCAGTTGACCTTTTGTGAACTTCATTTGGGGTGATTTTGGAAATCCTAAGGCAGGTGAAATCGGAAGTTTAAATTGGGTCTGTTGGTGGAATTTTTTTAATATAGCACAAATTATTCAGAATTTAGAAACGGAGATATTGACAGGTACACAGAAAATGACAGACGACGCACACAAGCACGCTTAGTTTGAGAGTTGTTAATTTGTAACACAACAGGTGACTTGTTTGTAAATGCCCCACCGACTGATCAGTTCAACTGATAACAAAGGTCGGCCAGTCGGTCTTTTGACGCCGTTATCAACACTCTCTTTTCATTGTGGTCAGTCACCGTGACTTGCGCTTAGCGTAGGGTACAGCGGCACAATACGCCCGTATGAGGCAATACGCCCCTGCCACTTTTACAACGAACGCCTAACGCACGATACGATACACTATATTTTTCATGTGCTGCCATATATCGCTTTATTTTGACAAGAGCGTAAATGTGCTTGTTCAAATGTGAGTATAACAATCAACGTGTTGTGTTTTATGGGTGTTGATCTTAGGAATAACATCTACCTTTGTGTCAATAAAATCATCGTAATCAAAGTTACAATGGTGCCTCTAGGGACGTGGGGGCCTATCATCATTAATTTGTAATCAGATTTACAACATTAAGTGTGGATGATAAAACACATGCTTACTGGACGACATATACCTGTTAAAATGGCAGCAACGGGGCGAGACATCAACCACCTTATAGGCATTTTGTTCAGCAGCTGCTTTGGTAAGCACATACACGTTATAAATAAATAATTAACTGAAACATTTTGTATGATGAAAATGTTTATAGTGATAATCATATAACTTTCAAAACCAATCTCACGAGTATCACTTCTACATACCATTTAAATATCAAAGGCGGGCACTAGGTGTGCGAGATTATATCTCTTTAGGGAAAGGAGCGTAAACTGGGCACCTTAAACGCCGATCGACCTTCATTTGACATTTGTGTACAAAAAGTGTAATTTTTGGTTAAACTACCTAGTTATGCATATTGTCTAGGTACATGTTCAGTCTAGTTACTCTCTCTTAATAAATATAATACCTTAGACGAGTTTTAAAAAGACACCCATTTTTTCATTGTGTGACCTGTGAAGGTCAAAGTGGCCCACTCATAACGCTATGCGATGCCATTTATTCTTTGGCGCCAATCTCGCACATAAACCCGCCAAGCTCATACCCGGCACATGCACGGTGTGTCCACCGGCCACACTCCTCGTAGTACATCCAACATTCGCATTTGCTGCTGCTGGAATACAAATCCGAACAGCACAGACAAGGCGTAGTGTCAATGCTTTTCTTCTGTGTCTTTTTTGACATGTTCTAAGCTGTTTTGTGCCCTCTATTCTTTGAACCGGCTGATTGTAGGCGTGTTACCAGTCTTGCCGTGGCCTCGACGACATTCTTATAAGGACTGCCTGTAATGATCCAGAACGTCCCTCTGTAGCTTGTCGCACTGTAGCCCCATGGGGCCCACTTTGGCCGCCACCATAGGTTATCGGTTGGACGCCATTTTGGGATTAATGCATTTATTAATTTCAAGGCGAAATTGCTCATTCAACTAATCATGGGCTATTGCTGCATGGACCACATTTACAGTTATGTATGTACACTGATAATTTATGAAAAGGTGGTGTTTGTAAGGCACATCAATTATTTTAAGAAAAGTACATAAAACACAAATTTGCTCCTCACTGTTTTGCATTCGCGCCAAAGAAACAAATACGACGTTGAGTTATGTCCCCTCGAGTGTCTGTAGATACTACTACCGTTGCTTTGACTACATTGCATACCAGGAATGCTGCGACACTTTTGCTGAGGGGTCCACTTTACCCGCATTTCCCCTATTATATCTCACTTTATTACTGTGTTTGCTCATTTGCAAATATTAAAATTAACGTTTTTACATAGCTGTCCACCAAGTTGAGTAAAGCCGCGAACATATGTATGTGACGTAGTCTCGCTCAACCGACTCTTGCTCGGCTGCTTGACTTCGCCGATCAGTGTGAATGACGTCATGTGGGGGGGGCAGAGTCATGAACCGGACCCGCTTCACTCTTATCTCCTTGTGGTTTCTTAGGTGGGACTACTATGGTTAATATTCATTATATTGTTAATGGCTCCAAGGTGTAAGAAATTAACTTACTTTGGAGCAAAATATGTTGAAACGTACGTTTCGACCTGTCACCTACAGGTCTTGGTTACTCACTGGCGTCACGTGTGTTTGCTCAGGTTTCGGCGCGATGATTTGGTTGTATGTGGCGGGCAGGTGGTATCCCTGGTGTTTGTTCATGGTAGGGGCTCTCCGTTTGATACATATGGCCT
The DNA here is from genome assembly GCA_025642075.2 of Ridgeia piscesae. Lineage (NCBI taxonomy): Eukaryota > Metazoa > Annelida > Polychaeta > Sabellida > Siboglinidae > Ridgeia > Ridgeia piscesae. Next base: position 96,820 of record JAODUO010001270.1, read on the forward strand.
CCTTCACTTTTCTCTTGTGCAAGTTGGATTCACGGGTCAGTACACACGTGACACCAGTACGTGACCAAGACTTGTAGGTGTCAGGTCGAAGCTCGTCGTTTCTAAAATGTTAGCTCCAAAGTAAATTAACTTCTAATAACATAACTATGACTAATATTTTCACTTAATCTAAAACTATTGCACAATATTTGATGTTATACGTGTAGCATAACATTCCAACACGCACGATAAAATATATACTATTTGATTTTACTACATATGAAATGTCTCGCTGTAAATTAATCCGCGCTCGAAACTCTTCTTTCCATGGGCGCCCACCTGGGGGAGGGCTGGTACTTGCTGGACTCGAACATTGCGTGGATGAATATTCCTTGGACTATAATTACGTCACTTTTACTTGTTATGTTTTGTGTAATACGTATTACATTTTGCAATATAATAAAATAATAATGTTTGATATAAGAAATACAACCATTCCACAGTGGGAATAAACACGTCGTTGACAGAACCCATTACGACACTTGATGTGCGGAAGCAATAAGCTTACTCTCCACTAGCAAGTGCCCTGGAACAATTGATATTCTAACGTAGGTTTATACAATTATTGGCCCATGCCCTGTTGACAAGTTCGCTGCACTTGTCTATATCACGTGGGGAAATGGTCCAGAAGGAGCTGAGGGGCGTCTCTGTGGTGCACATGTACAAGAGAAAGAACAATAGTCAAGTATGCGACCACCAATCTCCTGGTTGTCTATCTCTGGAAAGATCCTTCCTGCGTACTTCTTTAAGATGTCTGATGCTCCATTGTGGAGAGAGGTCACATTCTCCCTGACAGGCTGTGTATCGCCAGAGCAAGCAGACGCACAGTTGACACGAGAGTTGCAGTTCGTTAACTGTAGAAATAATACCAATTGAGTTATATATTTAATGAAATAAATGCTTGTTTTCAATTTATTTAACTTATTTCGTATGTGTATCGTGCCTGTTTTACGTTCTCTTATATTATGTTTTATGTTATACATTTATTTTATGTTCTTAATAGACTGACACTCAAGATGAGTTCCCCTGGAGGGATTTTAAAGAATTATTATAGTTGTATGCAAGTTTCTGTGTGGCACAGGTCCTCCAGAAGGCAACATATATTTACGTTTGCGTGCGTGCGTATCAGGTACCGTGGATATGAATGTGTTTATGTGTGCGTGTACACGCGAGCCTGCGTGCGTAGGTGCGAGAGAGAATATACTTACACTAATATATATTTGGGTACATCCATGCTATCTAGCTTTTGTCACTTTTGGACGGCTTTTATTGACCCAGATACTCCTAGTACCCTAGCCCTATATAGTTGACCAGAGCCGCCTCATTGGCCACATATTATTTTCAGTTCTGCGGCAGACTGCATTGGAAGAGGCTTTCCCGGCAGTCAGTATTTTTAAATGTGGCCCTGGTAGCTGAACGTCTCATACCACCTCAATTGATATTATACGGGCATCACATAACACACTTTGACCTGCAACGAACACATTTTAGAAATGCACAATTTCAAAGAAAGTAGTAATTTCACTTCTCGTAGCATGTCCCGCGAAATTTACCCCGAGTCGAACTTTGCCGATATTCCATAATATACACTATAGGCAACCGTGAATGCAGCTGCGATAAAGACTTAGCGTTAAATGTTCTAGGGCGAGTTGAAGAGTTTCTTGAAGTGATAATACCTTGGGTAGGGAATTTATGTATACTGTTGGCCCATTGCCCCCATAGAACATGTTGAGAACAGACCCTTGATCCAGGGAGCATCGGTCACAAAACGACCCAATTTAAATCAGCACATACACGTTACTGCTATTATAACCAGTGCACCTCCACGGCCTTGGCTTTGTAACATGCCTACTCTGTACAATATACCCACCGGTCTGGGCGTTTTTCTATCAAGCGTATGCATTGTGGGAATACTGTTAATGGTCTCGGTGTGAGGTTAATCTGAGGTTTTTTGGAACCTCAAAAGCAGGGGCGTAGCTAGGCATAAATACATGTGGAAGCACTAATTAATGATATTAATCTAAATTCTGTCATGAGGATCTGGAGCTCCAGAATGTTGTGTATCTTGTGTGACGACCCAGGCTGTTGAAATGTAATGAGCTTTAAGTCACACTATAGCAGACGTAAACAGAAAACGCTAAGGAGTAAATAGAAAACTACACATTATTCTTATTGCGTAAAACGTATTGAAAAAGCTGCAGACTTGAACGGTTAATATACGATATGATACGTAGCATATATTTGAATGTGCTGCATAATAGACAATAACAATTTGTTATTGTGTTTAGTGTACTATAATAACATAAAAAGTCAGTGGGAAAAGTGATGTTACAATGACTAGGTATATCGTATTCATAAAAATAGGCTATATAGGCCTACTCATCATAGTAATTACGGAAAGCTAACACTTTGCAATAGTTAAAAGATTTTAATCATAAGCCCAGATAATATAATAAGGTAAACTGTATATGTTATATTTACGAGTCTGTATTGTATTCAACATCGGTTCAGTTGCTATTTTCCCCCTTCATTCGGGGCGGAATAATAGGGCTAAGCGCTTGTTTTTTGACGACTGAACTGGTGAATGATGCATTCAGCATCAAACTCTATGTCCTTGTGGATGTGCAAGGCAAGTCCCGACATGCCCTCAGTTGTCATTGTAGAGCGCAGATAATTCATGAGACGCCGCATTGCGTTGAAAGATCGCTCTGTCGTAACGGTCGATACAGACATCACCACCAGTATGATGACTGCGGTGTACATGTTGGGGTTGAGGTCGGGATTGATATCTTGAACCATGATGTCGAGTGTGTCGGCGACATTCATTATTCCCATCTTGCCTTCCAGCGACAACTTCATTTTGTAGTTGACGCTGACCTCCAGGCATGTAATCTTGGAACACTTTGTACAGCTGGATTGTTCTTTCTGGTATCAGATGCACCAGTTGTTTCCATGCGATGTACTGAGCCATTGACAATCACGTGTTCATTTCCTGTAGCAAATGGTCCATGAATGGTTGGTAAATTGCCCATTTCCAGAACTGACATGATGTGTAAGTGGGAACATTTTAGCGGTGTCTTTGTTTTCCAGCACGGATTGCTCAGTTGAACTTCAAATTTCGCTCCAATCCCACAGCGCGTTCTATAATGTGTTCCACACCTCGTGAACTGCCCGCTCTTGTTGCAGCTGGGAGACGACAGTATCTGCTTCCTTTGCCGCCTCCACGAGGTAACATTGTTTGGCTTGTGGAAATGTGTCAGAGGAAACAGACTTTGGAGTACATGCTCGATCGCGTTACCAATGTGATGGTGAAGTCAAACATTTGGATTGACAACAAGTAGTTTCTGGCTTTGCGATCCCCATCAGCTTCCACATATTCCAGAAAAGATACTTCAACTGTGAAGGCAAACTTGAATGTGTACAGCGCATTGGCATGACTGGCCCATATCACAGAGCGACTGAAGTTTGGTATTGTTGTTCATGCCAGCTTTAGCTTCTAATCTTGTAATGCTAGCCCACACAGACGTTAAAACATAGATGAATTGTTTCTAGTTAATTAATTTTTATTTGCCTGGTTGCTGCATTGCCAGGATATGCTACAGGAGACAGTAGCCATTTGTTCCGTGCATATGCTCTAGAAACTTAATACAATATTGTCAGAATTTTGACAAATTGTTGCAAGTGAATGATGATGTTTTTGTAGCCAAGGGCTTTGAACATAGATCTGGGCATCCTCTGGCCACCGTTTGAAGTGGGTATTTTATGGTTGCCTTATTGATGTGGAAGCACGTGCGTACGTGCGTACGGCTAGTTAGCCCCTGAAAGGTGTGTGTAGTTGGAGGGTTCAGGGGATTTGGAGGTTTGTTTCTGAACCGCAGATGGAAGTTTCATGGTTTTTTAAACCTCAATTAATTAAGAGACGTGCAGATGGAGACATATGCGGAGCGTCATTAACATGTCATGCAAAGAACAATTACTTTCTGCATTAATTTCTACAGGTGTAAACCGCTCCGAGCATTCCAAGGTCACGGATATTGGACTATGCGCTACACAGAAACTTACATTTACATTTCGAGATAATCTTGTGTGAACAAACTGTTTGTGAAGTGTTGGCCGGCCTACAGAGTACAGACTGCCCTCAGTCGGTCATTTGTGGCTTCTTTACAATGCAGTTTACAACTCAGTCTGGCGTTGTCGAAGGTCGAGGTCGTCCCTATCATTTGGAGATTGTATCGCTTTTACGAACAACAAAAGGGGCGCGTAATTGTGGCTGCTAAAGCCGAGTCTACCTATTTGCATACACAATACCTACAAAGGTACTCCGATGCAAATTCATGCATTCCAATCATATCATCAAATCTAAACTGGCCCTTTTATAATGCGGGTATGTGACCTCTGGTGTGGGAAACCACATGTAAATGTAACATGTGAAAAGAAAACACAACATCGGGACAGCTAGAGAACATTACATGGTGTAGTGCGAGCATTATGTTTGTTACCAGACATGTGCTAATGTACCTGAGGTTAGTTCGCAAATATATATAATTTCGTTGTAAGATTAGAGAAATCTAATAATGTATTTATTAGGGACATAGTAAGTTATGATACACCATTCACGTCCAATGTATGGCAAAAGTGGTATTGAATGATAATATACATTCCTACCACATGTCTCGCATTGTGGGTATACACGTTATTTGATCAAATACGAGTTTGTAACAAACAATTATAATGTCGTAAATGATACGCGCACGATTTACCGCGCACGTGTTTGGGGGCAGAGAATGCCATTCTTTAACTGTGGTTGGTGTGAAGCTGTTTCCATATATGTTTGCAGAGTATCTAATTTGCAATAACTGACTGTCATGTTTACGTGAGGATCTAGTGTTGTGTGCGCGTGTTGTGTTGGATATAGTGATCCAGCGGGATATCTGTAAGGTTATGTTCCATCTTGTATATTATGCTAAGTATTTTATTTGTTCTTCTTGTTTGGAGGGTGTCCCACTGGTGGTCTTTAAGAAGTTGGGTTACTGTTCCTGGCTCTCTAGAATAGGTTTGTGTACAAAATCTGGCAGCCTGTCTCTGGATTCTTTCTAAGGTTTTAATATTATTTTAGGAAGTGTGGATCCCATGATGCTGACGCAGTATATAGGTGGGACAAGGGTTGTGTAGGCTATAGACTTAATATGGGTTTGGCATTTATTTACATTTCTCCTAATGACTCCTAGTGTCTGTTGTGCTTTATTGGCGACTGAGTTGCATCGTGCCGTCCAAGTTAATGTATTTGATATTTGTACGCCAAGATAACAATGTGATTTAAGTTGTTGGCCACAGGTGTAGAGATTTCACCCCAGTGTTGGTTTTCTTGAGGCTAAAAGCATTTAGTGGGATTGAATTTCATAAGCCAGGTGTTTTGCCATTCCTCAAGTTTGAGTAGATAATTTTGGAGGAGAGATGTGTCATTGTTTGATATAACTGATAGATATAGTAAGCAGTCATCCACAAAAAGGCGAACGTTTGAAGTGAGATTGTAGGGTAGGTCATTTATGTAAAATAAGAAAAGTAGAGGCCCCAGAACGGTTACCTGTGGTACCCCAGAGGTGACTTGAATTGGTATGGATGCTGATCCATTTATTTCAACCTGTTGAGTTCTTTCTGCAAGGAAGCTTTCTATCCATGATGATATTGGGCCTGTGATGCCATAGTATTTTAGTTTGTGGATTAGTCTTTTATGTGGAACTATATTGGTTGCTTTAGTGAAGTCTAGAATGGCCATGTCTACAGATTTCCTTTCTTTTAGCAGGTGATAGATAGTTCATTTTTAGACGCGCGTGGACAATCCGCTTCATAATGCGACCAACAATTTATTAAAATCGAAGCTGCGTTTAGGGGGTGGGGTGTAATCAAATGTTCTTTGCTCGCCCGTTGATGCTTATTGTGTGTTCTAAATATAACACAAGCAAGAGATAATTAGGGTTAATAAATAGGAAGATAACGCACGTTCATTTTAGTATTTGGAGTTAACAAAAACGCATTTGTAGATGTCGTATATAACGTATAATTAATGTAATGGCAGTTAACCTCATCGTACTGGAAATATGTTGTTAATGTGGCGCATTTTTCAAATACGAAACAAATATTCACGCTCTTGAACAGGGACATTTGAAGCACAAACTCTTGCTGTCTTCGTTATAGGATATTATGCATAGCCATAGAGCGTGTGTGAAATGCAGATTGCAGTGTGTAACTTCCACACAACCAATAACAATGTATTTTCCTTGCATATCACATGCCATGGTAACTGGCTTGCTAATTACTTTTAATAACACTCTTAGATGCAGCATTATCAGTAAATAATGAATCCATTGTAATCAAGTCAATAGCAACTTCAAATGCAGCAAAAACAACCTCGCACATCGCTCAAACCACGTTTTCGTGCATCTTATGTCGAAACGGACCGCTTTTCAAATAGGAGTCAGACCACATTTGCATTTTCCATAGGCGACCATTATATCGTTTCCTTCATTTACTATTAAACTTGAAGAGATCTGTTATTGACAATATCACAGCATATTTACCCTCCATAGACAGAAGTTCTATGAACAATTCGTGAAATTCTCACACCTCAGACTTCCCCAAACTTCTTTCCAACATTACACCCCTCCATTTCTTCTTGAACCACCCACGGATTACATCACAAAGCAAAATTACAACTGTAGTAATGTAGACACGCACCGACTGACAGTTGTCATAATTTGACAACTCTGATGCCACGCTGCACAAAAACACAATTTGTACTCACTCCACACTACACATGTGCTCACAGAAATTCAGACAACCTGTATAATGTTGTTTCTATAGGGTACGCTTTGGTCGCATGGGTAATGGCGGACGAACACCTTATTGTGGTCTTAAATCAGCAACGTGGCCGTTGGTCGTGGCGTCCGTAGACGTAACTGGAAATTGCTGGGGTCAGGTCGCCATAGATTGCCGAAATGTTTTTGAATAAATTTTTTTCGTTCCGAGTACCCTGGAAAGTTCTTGAATTTCACTGAATGTTCTCTAAGAATGTCATGACACAATAGTGGCGAAACGTAGACGAAAGAATTGTAGTAATATTTTACGAAAACGACACGGCAGTAACACGATTCACTAGATGGCCAACGAACACCATCGCGCGATGTCACCATTCGAATATATGAGCCAATCAGACGCGCTCTCTCGTTGCATGTCTAGCCACTCGCCAATCAGATGCAATCTTTCATCGCATGTCTGGCTACTCGTCGCCCGCTACCGTCCATAGTGTTTGTTTTTATTTCGTTTCCACCACATATTTACTTTATGGTTGACATAATCGCCAAGCTGCAACTGAAAGGGTTATTGACAAAATATTATAAAGTAAGATCTGGAAAGATCACGACATGCAAAATTTAGTGCTAAAATAAATATGTCGCATACAATCTCTGTGAGCTCGCCTGGGGCTGGGTAGTTTCAAAAAATCCCAAAATTCAAGGCATTCCCTTCTTAAAGCATAATCAACTTTAAATTCAAAAAAAAATTTTTTTTAAAAAAATTTTTGATTTTAATTAAAAAAGGATTAAGAACACTTCCGGGGGGTGCGGGGCAAGGCAACATTTTGTTTAACAAAAATAGCATCATATCTTCAGTGTGACAGTGATCTTGAGTTATTCTTCCGAGGATCTTAGGACATGTGTGGGTTTTACAATGCATTACGATTTTTGTTGTTTGTGTTTTGAAAATGATATACACAGTACATTCCAACTGTAATGCAGAGTACTGTATTTTTTCTGTTTTTTTTAATTTGTGGTGTGATGTTTCAATGAATCTACACATAATATAAAGTAATGTGTTTGATATTTTATGTCAAATTTGAAGGTGTATCAAAAGAAAGTAGTCTGAAAATATACTAGGTTGTATCACAGACAATAGTGTCTTTATTTTTTTATCCATCCCTTCCACAGTTATGTGCGCTGCATCAAATTTTCCTCGGAAGTGACTTGCCCCCTTTTACATGCCTGTAAACGTGTTCCAGTTCTTTTGAGCTTCAGTTTGATGTGTGCGACAACACAGTGGTGATCACTGCCAACATCCGCTGCTCTTCTAACACATACGTCTTTTAAGGATCGTCGCCACTTGCCACTGATGAGAAGGTGGTCAATTTGGTTCACCTTTGTCATTTATAGTCCCACATCCATGTTGACCCGTAGTTCTTTAATTTCCAGCATTTTCTGATCCTACCTTTGCATTGAGATCTCCTACAATGATCAACAGGTCATATTTTCTCAACCTCTGCTTGAAGGCTTGAATAGAAGTTCTTTTTCCTCATCTTCTCCATTGTTCGTTGTTGCATAGCACTGTAGGATGCTCATGTTTACTTGTTTCCCTTTAAATCTTGCATATAGGAGCCTTTCGCTGACAGTTTTCCATTCCATAAGAGAATTCCGCAGCCCCTTCTTCAAAATCAAGACAACACCTCCATGGTGTTGGTCATCATTGTTGCCAGAATATGGAGTTGTTTCTCCTGTCTGTGTCTTATAGTAACTTGTGCCTGTCCATCTACATTCGCTGATTCCTAAGACGTGGAGTCTGTTTCTTCTCATTTCATTTTCATACATATCGTACATTCGAGAATCCTATCTTGATCTTGGTTTTGGAGTCTACAGCTGATGGTCTCGCAGTGACAGCTTCCCGAAGGCTTTCACTGTCACTGGTCATACTAACAGTAACTTGCTCCACCACCGCAGAACACAGAGACGTCGAGTTTCTTATTTCTGTTTCCGTAACATTGCTTTGTTTTACAAGATGATGTCGTTGGACTCAAGCTCAACTCCCAGCTGGGAGGGCTGGGAGACTGACTTTTGTCTGGACTCTACTCTTTGACCTGCTGGAAGTCGAGACTCCCGCCGGCATAGCATAGCTGGGTCATTGAGACACACAAGCCACCACGACAAGGCACCAGTCTCAATGAGGGTGGACTCTTTGATGTAGCAAAAACCAAATACACAAATTATTCACTACAAATTATCAATAAAATGCAATATGTTACCCATGCAACATTAACTAGCTCGATACCTCAGTCTACAGCAACAGTAGGATGTAGACATAAACATAGAGTAAAATCACTTATTTTATCAAACAGAAAACCGTTGCAATAACCAATGGAAGAACAAGCATATTTCACATAATTTGCACCGTCAGCTACTAATATATTGTTAGATTGGTGTCTGCATTGACATTTTATACCAAACTTTTGAAATATGGGGATACAGCGTAACTTGACGTTATCAATAGTCATTCAAAGCAAGTAAATGAAGACAGTCGATTTGTACAGAGTTACGTTTCATTATAATCTTTGTGTGTGTGTCAAGTTTTCACAAATGATTACACCAAGGAATGTTGTATGTGACACCTGCTCAATGTTCGTTCCATTCAAAGTAATGTTTGCTGTTGGCATAGCTTTATCTAGAGACCCGTCCACCCGTCATTTGGACGGGCAATTTCAAATATGGACGGGGGAAATTTTTCGAGGACGGGAAGCAACCCGTCACAGTGTGATAAGGCCCCATCCTGGCAGTTTATATGACGGGTGTCACTGTGTCATCACTGGAATATAACGTGTTCTGTATCCCCCAGAAACAAATATTTCCAGTACTGTGAATTCCTAGCACGGCGCTCAAAGATGCCTACCACCACACTATTCACGCGTACACTGCAGGCGTAGCAGTAGTGCAACGCAAGAAGCTCATTTTACACATGCGTGTAGGGCGCCTACTCGCAGCTGCAGTCGTACACATGGTTTCATTTGCTGTTAGAGGGGTCAAAGCAGTGCGTTAATGCTCCAACAACCATTTCGCAAATAGCATACGTGATTGCTTAATTCCTTTGGGGTGTCACAGGTCAATAATAATGGGCATGAATTAATTAGTAACGCAAACTTCATAATACGGATTATGCGCACTTTTCAAAGCGTCAAAAATACATCTAAATTACATATACGTTAGGGAATTTATATCCGTAATAAAATATACAAGTGTTATATGCCTGTATATTATTAACATTTCGACTTTATGGCGTTTATGTCTGGAGTGACTCCCGGGAATGATCAGATTCAAAACGAGGCCTCGTTAACGACTCACGTGGCTACGAATAAACATTACATATTATCATCCACGCGATGCCGCCTCCCCCTCCGAAGCCGAAGGTTCGCAAACTAACAACAATAACTAAATTTTTCACGGCAAAACCGACGCCAACTGTTACGGCAACACCTTCACCGCCGACGACATTGACTGTCACTGACTCGTTACTGCTAGCATGTCACGGCCACGCCGGCTAGATTTGATGACACCATTACTGTCATTGACATGCAGTAGAGCATATGTAATGACTTATTATTTTATTGATGTTTTGTAGTAATTGCGAAGGTAAAATGGTGTACTTCGTTTATGATGAGTTTGCAGAATGTATTATTTTGTTATGAAGAGTATGGCAATGAGGTTGTTTTTGAAGAGTTATTTTAATTTGTTGTAGACATGTAACCTTGGCTGAGAGTACTGTATATAATGACTGCATAATTTACGTAATTTTGTTATTTACACTGCGACATAATGTAACTTGTTTTTATTAGTCATGGTTAATTGTAATAATTGAAAAATGTAATTAAATAAGACTTTATTATTGTTGTAGCTAAAAAAAGGTCTTCCAAAATTATAGACATGTATCCTTAGGTTTTTTTAAGATGCATACATTGCTCCCAAAGTTGTGACTGGCAAAAATTTGATCCTGCATAAAGCCCTGGCTGTTGGTCTATGTTGTTTTTTATTTGCAAACATGATAAAATTGGTTTTGCTCATATTAAGCGATAATTTATTAACTCTGAACCATATATCTAGTTTTTCTAGTTCGTTATTAAATGCACATGCTATATCCACAATATTCCTAGTTGAGTAAAAAATGCTAGTGTCATCTGCAAACAAGATAATATTAAGCAATTTTGACACTTCACACATGTCATTTATGTATAAAATAAATAGTACTGGGCCCAGGATTGATCCTTGTGGGACTCCACACTTGATATTCTTTAGCTCTGAATTACTGTTTTTATAGCACACATACTGACTACGATTGGCTAAATAATTGTAATCCAATCCAGTGCCAAACCCCTTATTCCATAACATTGTAATTTACTTAGCAGTGTTTAAAATCAACTGTGTCAAATGCTTTCTTCAGATCAATAAAGACCCCAAAAGTTCTTTCTTTATCTATTGCTGAAGTTACCTTTTCGACAAATTCAGTTAACGCTAGTGAAGTTGAGTGATTACTTCTGAAGCCATATTGTCTGTCAGTCAATATGTGATGATTTTCAATGAATGACATTAACCTTTTGTTAATTTTTTTTCTCAAGTATTTAGGAGAATTGGGGTAACAGTGATTTAGGTCTATAGTTAGAAAATTGGAGACGATCTCCTGATTTAAAAACAGGAATAACTTTTGCTCTTTTCATGTCATTTGGAAATATTCCGGTGATTAATGAGCTGTTAAAGATATAGGTTAAAGGTCTTACAATTTGCTTTATTACATGTTTAACAGTTTTCATGCTGATTTCGTTGTGTCCATACAAAGTCTTACTTTTGTACCCTGACACAATTTCGGTTACTTCTTTCTCAGTAACGGGATACATATACATTGACTGTGATACCTGTTTTTGTAGAAAGTCAGTTGGTTGTGTTCCCTGGCAGGGCTCTATACTGTTAGATAAGATTGTACCTATGTTAACAAAGAAGTTATTGAAATGATTAGCAATTTCTTTGTTGTCTAATGTTACTCGATCGATATCAACAATGAATTCATTTGAATATTTTGCTTCTGACTTTCTTTTGCCAATTATAGTGTTAAAAATGTTCCACATTTCACTAGTGTTGGCCTTACACTCTTCGAGTTTCTGTCTATACAGGAATAGTTCTTTTTTCAATACGCAAGATTTATTTAATTTGTTTTTGTAGCGATTATCTGTTAATAATGAAAAAAGTTTTTTTAATGCAAGCATTTTTTAGGCCTCTTGATAACCAAGGTTTTTTCTTCCATTTAGTGTTTTCTGGATACATTGTTATTTTGACAGAACAGGTATCGTTGTAGGTGTTACTTAGTATTTGCATAAATTGCAAGTACCCAGGTATGCTAAATTGCGGTTCCATTCGTCCAGTACAGTTTCCCAGTTTATATGGCTTAAGTCTTGTTCAAATTTGCTTAAGGCTTCATCGTCTAATGTTCCGTTATACTTCACTTTTGGATCATTATTATTAGCCACGTAAGTACTATTATCACACAGAAAGAAAATTGGCATACGATCCGTGGCATTGCTTAAAACAATGCCGCACATTTTATTTCTGCATAGCTCAGAACAGAAATTGTTATCTATTATAGTTGCAGTTGTGGCTGTTATTCTTGTTAGTCTGGTGATCAAGGGATACAGTCCTGAACGGAACATTTGATCTAGGAAATGCTTCAACTCAGTTTGTTCTCCACAGTGTAATAGATCTATATTAAAATCACCACATATGTACACCACTTTACTGGTAAGATTTCCTAGTATATATGATAAATTTTCATTAAATTGGCTAATGCTAGTATTCGGTGCTCTATATATATATATATATATATATATATATATATATATATATATATATATATATACAGCTGACATTGATTTTTGAATGTTTACCGATCTGTAGTTCAATAAAAAATACTTTCGAAACATGTCCTGTAGGCATATATTAGGAGATTGGCAATTTCTAAGTAGAGATTCGCATACAAATATGGCAACACCACCACCTGTTTTGTTGTTTCTGGAGTTGCAGTACAGTTTGTAACCTGAAAATGCGTGATCAAAATGAGTTACTTCATTCCCATCCCAATTGTTTTCTTTAAACCAAGTTTCCGAAATTGCAATAATATGGAACTTATACTCTAGGTCTCGGAGAGTGTCCTTAATCTTATTTAAGTTGGCTTTTAGACTAGGTGGGCATTGAAGTGTATAACGCTCAGATTGTTTACCCGATCAGTACCGCTAAAGCTTGTTGAAAATTGTGCAGGGGTGTAAGAATGCTACCAATAGGTAATATTTAAAAATAAATATTAAAAATACATGTGTCTAGTGTCTACATAATTAACTAAAATTATCTATTAATCACAAAAGAGGTATGAAAATTACGTGTTGTTCGATGATGTCACATTGTTTATTTTAACAATATTCCTATAAACATCGTGCGTGTGCACGCAAGCTTATATTACATAAATGGTGTTTTTAACAATAATAACTAAAACAATAACATATTAATACTATAATTTTTAAATGCACCAAAACCTTCTTTTTCTACAACCATATATTTCCCATATATTCGTATTCCTGTTTAAATAAATGTCAGTGATTTATTGTTCCGATAATTAATAAACTGTCTTGTCCAAAATTTATTATTATTACATATCTGGTGGTAGAAATATCATTCATAAGTAGAAAAAGTAGCTTCAGTAATATATTCTTAAATGCATAATGTGTATGTGCTGAATGAAAATTATTGTTACGTCGTAATTATTTTACCATTTTAATTATTTATTACTATTAACCATACCTTTACATTCATTTATCACAATTGTATGTTTATTTATGACTGATAGGTCACTTTAATTAATTATATAGACATGTGTTTTCATTATTTATTTTTAAATATTATCTGTGGGTAGTTTTCGTATTGTATTTTGTTGTTGTAATAGCAGTATGTTGTGAAGCGCCACAAACAATTGTGACCAATTCTAACGAAATGAGTCACATGTCCAAAAAAAATTGAGTTACTAATACCATGGAAAGAATATTTAATAAGCTTTCCAATGGTGCAACAATTAAGGAGCTAGCTGACGCACAGCCAAAGTTATTCGCCACTGATCATGCCCGGGGTAGAAAGCTTCAAGCTGAGAAAATCGCATTTGAAGTTCGCGGTCATGCAAGTACATGATCGAGTGCGTTGTCATTCCTAATTCAGCTGTTTTGCTTCTATTTCACCTTTTGATGTATTCTAAACCCCCTCCCAAGTCGCGCTTATTGTCAAAGATATGTCTTCCAAGTTGTTTATTGTGGTTATCACAACATAATCCGAATATTTAGCAGTGTTTTGTTGCGGCGGTCCGATCGATTCTAATTGTTTACGGCTAGCGAATGCGCATTGCGCATGCGTTCGCAGCTTTAAGCCAATCAGGGCACCGCCATCAGCTGTGCCTGACAACTGGTGACGTTTCTTTACTGATAGGTCTCTCAGTTAAACGTTCCTATTGGCTAAAATTTACGTCATTGAGAAATTCCTCTAGCAGATTCAGACAGTGGACATGCTGGGCTTTCCCGTAGTACCAAATATGTCCACTATGCGGCAAGGAAAACCCCAAAGAAAACCCCAAACAAGTGCGATTTATCGGTTTTGTTTTACGAAATTCATGCGTGAAATGTTACGTAGCCTTTCTAAAAAGGTAGTAAAATGAACTAAATAGTAATGTAAATGGCAAATATGCACAGTTGATAGAAGACATTAAAATTTGCTTTGGTGATGAAAAGTCAAAACCGTTAAATATCGCTGTGCGATGTTTATACGGTGTTTTCTCGAAATCAAGTTTGCTGACATGTGACTCATTTCGTTAGAACAGGTCACAATTATGGATGTGGCGCTATACCTTACCTCAAGATCTTACCTTAAGTTCGGTCAATAGTTGGTCGTTTTCATGGTAAGGTAAAAAAAACGGTCGTCTGGCATCCGCACTGTCGCGCAGGGCTTTATGCAGGATAACATTATCGGTGGACACATGAATGTTAACTGTTAAGCCAGTTTACAAACTTTTAAATGTGTCTGATGACCTGAAATGGACTACAAAAACATTTGACACCATTTTTTTACCCGTACACCCATATTTCTACCCATCCATATTCGTTTTTACCCATCCAAATGATGGGTGGACAGGTCTCTACATAAAGCTATGGTACTGTGTCTGTGACTGTCCCAGCGAATCCACTGAACCACTGTTTCAGTTCTGGTCAATTCAAAGGTTAACAAAAAGACATCTTACTGATACTGTCTTTCACTGTACTGTTACAAGCATATGAGGAACAGTGTGGTATATTGCTGTAGAGGTTTCGTTGTAAACCGATGTTAGGCTCTTTTAGCGAACCACTTGGCTCTCTGTTATGACAACTGAACCCGCAGACGACTTTAAGACGTATTACTTTTCCAAAGTGCAGATAGAACCTGAGTTTTGATTGGTTGCATGGACCAAGATGGTCCCATTCATGGTGTCAGTGATTTAGCCATATTTTCCCACTTTAAAACCACTTACTGAGTCAGTCACCCCTTCATAGCTTTATGCAATGATATTTTGAATGACACATACTGTATGAAACATGTTGAAGACCTTTTGTTCTATGTCAATATTTGCAGTGTGATAATATAGTATATGTATATCAAAAATCATAATTTATATAACAGTGATATTGTATCAATTTTTTTTAATTGATACTTATTGATGCATTTAATTGTTATGATGTAGTACACTACTGGATAGCAGGAAAGGTCAGAATATTCTGCCCCATCCAAATCCACGGGTACTTGTTGGACTCGAGCCTGCTTAAATATGTTTAGTTTTATTTCCATTATTTTATTTTCTATAAGTAATAATCAGTTAACACTTATGTTACATGTGAGTTACCATGCAATAATGCGGTATATTTATATGAATGAATGCTATCACGTTTAAGTGTATGTATATATTTACTGATAAACCAAATGAGTCATTTAAATAGAAATACATTATCTCCAGATGATGATTCTGATTATGAAACAATCAACCGTAATATGAGACACATAGATCCTGATTTTAATCGTACACCAAGCAATAATGTACTTACAACCAAATACTACCTTGAAAATGACTTCAATGGTTTCATAAAATGTAACAATAGCTAATCTAAAGGGCCTTTCTTTAATGCATTTATTTTGAATGTTAGAAATATACCGAAGAATATTGATAAGCTGAACAAATATTTACTATCGCTTGATATACAGTTTTCAATAATTGGTCTAATGGAAACATCAGAGTTATAATATGAACTACCAGAATACAGAAGTATTCATCTTACTAGAATCTCCAGAAAAGGTGTTCACAAAAAATATGAGTACGTACAGAAGCCAAAATTGAATATACATGTAATAACTGAGTGTATAGAATGTCTATTTGTTCAGGCACCTGATGTCTCAAACCAGAAATCACAAAACAAATTGGTCTGCATAGTATATAAACCCCCAAATACAAGCATCAGTGCTTTTACATAAGAAATCACTAATATTATACGTACATTAAAAATAGAAATCAAACAATGTTATATAATGGGCGATTTTAACATAAATTTGATCGCCATATTGAAACTCATAATGATGTGAATGCAATGTTTTCAAATTCCTTATTACCGGTACCTCAAATTTTGAAGCCCACTAGAATTACACTAACTACAACCACATTCATAGATAACATTTACAGTAATGACGTACTTGGTGGATCCAATCAACTTCAGGAATACTGTACTCGGAAAGTCTCAGAGTGTTCTCATCGTTTACCAATATTTATACTAACCACATCAAATAATGATAACCAAGATTATGTTACAACAGAGACCAGGAAATATACTCATCATACTATATCCTTATTCAAAAGCACCACAGATGCAACATGTTGGAATGATGTCTAAGCATGTAAAGATCCCCAAATATGTTACACTGAAAGTTTAAACGAAAGGTTCCCAGGTGTATAAGAAGTCATTCCCTTAAAAAAAGGTTAAGAGAGAAGCAAAGGATGCATTTCCAAAGTGTTTAGAAATTCCATAAAAAAACTAAGCACAAACTATATCATGTATTTTCTAAAACAAAACGGTATTTAATTAAACCAACTATAAAAGATATAAAACTTAATTAACGCAGCTTACTAAAATAGCAGAGAGCAATCACTGTCAAAAGGAATTTGACAAGCACAAGAGTAACCTGAAAAAAATGTGGCAAATGACAGTGGCATAGCGAGAGGGGAGCCAGGGGGGGCATGGCCCCCCAATCCCGGAACAAAACTAGGATGGTGGGGAACGGAGGACCAATAACTGGCTGCTTGATTTCGTAGAATTACTAAGTACAGTGGGTTTCATGATTCCTGTGTAAGATTTTCCGAGGCTAGTGTCTCCTCTGTCCCCACCAGCAATCGAGGATAACTGAAACACCATGTTAACAACATTGCAGTAATAGTAACAGGCTGTATCTTACTAATTATATAAATGCTTCCCAGAGAAGACGGTGGGGCATGTTTTCTTGAACATGTCGAACAGTGAGTCAAGCATAAAGTGCTTTGTGCAATCTTAAAGACTTACTAAGAGGCTACTGCACTTTAAGCATTTACCTTTACTTTTACATACAAACATAGACCAAATTAAATACAATTCCAGGTTGACAGGAATTGTTTAATAATCAATTTTGGACATGTCATCTAAGAAATATATGACATAAAGTCCATAGGCCGTCCCTTTTTAGAGCGCTCTTGTTGCTGATTGCATCTAATATCACTTGATACATGTTAATTGGAAATGCCTGGCACCGTATTGGCTAAAAATGCATAATGACACATTGGCTGTACAGTGGGGTATCACAACAGTATGGGTAGTCATATATAGTATACATAATTCTGAAAGCGTAATAATACCTTTGATGAGATTCCATCCTTGTCCTGGTCCGTCTTTTCCTTTTTCGTATTTAAATTTGTCAACGAAAAACGAATTCCTTTTTCGTTTTTCGTTTTCAACTTTGTGAACGAAAAACAAATTCCTTTTTCGTTTTCAAATTTTGGAACGAAAAACCAAAAGCGAATTCCTTTTTCGTTTTCAAAAGTGAAGTAAGAAAAACGAATTCGTTTTTGCATTTAGGAAGCTTCGGCCACACTGCCACTTCAGGTGGCCGGTGAAATGATTATGTATATTTCTGGTTTGTGTTTTATGCCAATTTTGATAGTATGCGGGTAATGTTTTATATTTATAATAAAGTTATAATATCATTACACTAAGTAGGTATTCAACGTTTGCTTAAATATTACTTCCATGTGGGAGCTATATTTATTTGAAGATATTATTCTTACAAGTGTTTTTGCAATTTGTTTATTCAATTACATTTGTGTTCCTAGATTAGTAGATAGTAATTAGTGTGAGGCAATATTATAGAATTATAGAGTGCAATTTATATTTTAGTTTGAATAATATGCTCCAATTTATTTATAAGTCCAATTGTTCGAGAACATCTGTTTGCTATTTTATCAATATGTTTACTCCAGTTTTTAAATGTGACATTAATGTAAAGCACAGAATGTTAAACTGGTTAACTCTCTCAATATCTACACCATCAATTGTTAATATTAGTTCATCAACCTATTTATTAGGCATTTGAAATTGTTTTTATTAATTTTTTTATGATAAAACAAGTTTTATTGCAGACTTAACTGAGTTGGATTGACATTATACTATAAAATACAATTAACGTATTTGTATGTAGTTTTAGCCATATGTTTATTATATGTAGTCCTTTATTAATCAAATATTCAACATTTACTGTGTTTGTGTCATCTGTGAAAGCTGTAATTGTACTTGTATCATCAAGTAGAATCAGCATAAGTTATGCTGGCTTTCGGAAAATCATTGATATAATTATAGTAAATAACAATGTCAGTGGCCCTAAAATTGATCTTTGGGGGATGCCTCTTTTTATAGGTAAAGTATGTCATTGTACCTCTTTTAATCTTACGGACTGCTTACAGTTAGTTGAATATTATTGCTGTGAACTCCATTCCAATGGCTCCTGGCTATCTCACTGATCGGTTTGCATTTAACAATAGAGTGCATGTTTGTCACACTTGCAACTGCACAAATATTCCATTTCAGTTGCATTCAGGTGGCACTGTTTCATATTCTATTGAAAACATGAATAACAAAGATTATAAATAATTGTAGTAAATCATTAGGCTTACAGTTAAATCTTTAATTATAATGACATAAGATTATGTGCACTTCATGGACATCCCAAAAGGCATGGCTAAACGACAGTCCACATTCGACTGGCAAACTGCTCAAACTCATCCACGTCTACATAACAATAATAGTAATACCAACAATAAAAATATGATTGTCAGAGATAAAGTCCTTACTATGACTACTACACTACCACACACATATTTATTAATCTAAACAATCTACCAGCCAAATGCAAACAATCACTCAGGCATATCTATCATGAATTGCTTGCATGTGTGTACATCTTTCATGAGAAACTGTTAAAATGTGTGTTTTAAAGATTTCTACACTGCTCACATTCTGTATACATTCCAGGATAGTGCCCCAAAGTTTTGCAAACTTGTAAGCAAATTTACACTGGCCTGAAGACAAGTTGTACTTTTTGACAGGAATATTTGTACAGTTACAAGTGTGACACTCATGCACACTATTGTTTAACGTGAACGGATCAGTGAGGTAGCCAGGAGCCATTGGAACGGAGCTTACAGCAATACATCTAACACAATAATATTCAACTAACCGTAAGCAGTCTGCATGACTAGAAGAGGTGAAATTAGATACTTTACCTATAAAAAACACTCGTCCCCCAAGAAAATATTTGAGGGCCAATGACATTGTTATTTACTATAATTATATCAATGATTTCCCAAAATCCAGCATAAATTATGCTGATGATACTTTATGATACAAGTTCAATTAAAACCTTCACAGATGACAAAAACACAGTGAATGTTGAATATTTTATTAATAAAGCACATACATATAATAAGCATATGGCTAAAACAACATACATTATCATTAAAGTATTAATAAAACAGAACGTTTTGATTCAAATGCCTAATAAACAGATTGATGAGCTAACAGTGACAATTGATGGTGTAGATATTGAGAGTTAACCAGTTTAACATTCTGGGCTTTACATTAATCTCAAATTTAAACTGAAGTAAACATATTGATAAAATAGCAAATAGATGTTCTCGAACAATTCGAATTATAATTAAATTGAAGCAAATTCAAAATAGTATACAAATTATACTCTATAATTCAATAATATTGCCTCACACTAATTACCATCTACTAATCTACACACGTCTTTGAATAAACAAAACCTCTATGATTAAAAAATAACTTTAAAAAGCTTTATAGTTACGTTTTATTGAGGTATCTTTGTCGGGGAAAGTTTTGTCATTAAGACAGAAGTATAAAATTGTATTTCTGTATTGCTAGTATTTAAGCCTATAAATATTGATAAGTGTTATCATGAGAGGCTTTTCCTAATACAAACGTATCTGAAAGACTTGGTACATACTACAAACGTTTTTAACTACACAATTTATTTGTCTTTATTTTCTAGGATCTGCAACACAATGGTGAACGTGTTCTCTGACACCGAAATGAAACTACAATTACTATGAATCTAGTTTACCTGGACTGATGACATGATGGCAAAAGTGTCGGCTATGCAACGATTCCAAGATGAACAATATCTTAATTGGATTAAACTTGGTCAGGCACTTACCTTGGTTGGTGATGGATTAAGGCCTTTCTGCGAAAGGGTGATTCGTGAATTCCATGATTCACTAAAAGAAAATCTTGGTGACAAACAATGCACTGCTAAATGTCACGCTAAGGACATAAAAGTGCGTAGATCGGATGCTGATGATGACCATGTTGAGCATGACACTGGTACCAAAGCACGCTGGTATATCAACTGTCCAGATGGCATTTGCAACAAATGGTTGGATGGCATTTATGCTGGACTGTGTGAAGGAGACCAGTATTCGTGGAAAAACACCAAAGTGGAAATGTGGCCAAAACAACCTTGGCAGCTAGCTAAGATCTTCATGGGCCCTGGGCAGCAGCCTTCGTCGTATGATCCTGATGAAACCGATGTATTGGGCCTGCTGCAGTTGATCAAAAATTGCAAGTTATTTAGTGATTGTGTGGACAGACAAGCCGCTGCCAAGGTAATATTTTGTTTTTATTACACGTATGTCCAACAATTGATCACATTGCAACAAATGGAGCAACAAGTAGTGATATATATACATATATATATAATTAAAAAATCTAAACAACTTTTTGCTCCCACCAATTTAAAGTGGCTTTTGTTCACATGTACATCATTATCAAATTTGCTAATATGTTCCAAGAAACATTCACTGTTTAAACAGTACATTACTTACCCACAAAATTGTATATAGTAATTGATGTTATTGTTGACATGAATATTGTGTTATATAGAAATTATGCATATCATATTTGCAATGTTTGTTCAGGTAAATGTTATAAGAAACGTGTCATCCATTCAAGCTCATTCAAAGAAGAACACGATGCAACGAAGAACAAGATCAAACAGATGATAGAACTGCTTGAAGCTAAAGATTTGGCCGGCGACACTGACGCACAAGATGCCGTGAAATGTCTCAAAGAGGTGAGCAATCAAACAAATGTTTGCGATACTCAATTTTTATGAAGAATTATAATAATTTATTTTATGATATCCCTGTTGTCTGTGTGTGTGTGTGTGTGTGTGTGTGTGTGTGTTGTGTGTTTGCACGTTTGCACGTTTGCACGTGTGCACGCATACCTTGATGCATGCGTGCATGCATGCGTGTTTTCATACGTGTGTTTATATTGTTTGCAACCCAAACACATAAATTCCAAAGTGCATGAGCTGTTTATTAAAAGAAGAGCCTTTATGTCTGGTGTGCACTGTCTATTGTCAGCTCTCATATCTCAGAAACCGTTGAAGAAATTCGTGAAAATGTTGATCACGTTGAAAGAATAAAAATTTATATTAAAAAAATTCTTATTTCACATTTGTTTTTACTCACATCGACGTTTCAACCACCATCTGTCTGTCTCTCTCTGTCCACCGGACATAACTGTGTGACAGACTGGGAGGCAGCGAAAGTGGTGGATAGACTTCTGCCTAAAAACAATTCTATTGTCCATCCTGACAATAATTATTGCTCTCCCCGCACAGTGCTAGTGGCTATATAAATAACCTAGTAGAACCATATGAAACTGGGCAGTTGTTGCCTGCTTGTTTTAAGCTATATCTTAATTTAATCTACCAATTATTGTACAATTAATATCATGCACTCAATTGATGTCAACTGCATTCTGATCATTTGGCTGGCTAACTGGCTTGGAAGTGGATAACTCCACATTGACTAAAAACTACTCATGGCCATGCTGCCCTGTCACTGCATCACACAATTTGACCGTGTTTCTGGTCATCTCATTTGGATAACCAGATAAGCTATCTTTAAAATGGCGTGACTGTGGTGTCTACTAGTTAAAGATATATTGCCATCTGTAAGTGATAATTGATCAAGATAGAAAATAATATTGTAGACAACATATAATGAAAAAATCATACACTTTATTGATATTGCCTGTTGTTTTAACCTTATTTGGCTGTTTCTGATCATCTTCATGTATAACTAGACAAAATGTTAATTAGATGATTACGGTGAAGAGTTTAGGTAGCGATAATGATTCACCAAAACATTTTCAATGATGTATAAAACCTTAGCGGATAGACCTTCACGTATAACCATTGGTTTGTTTTTAAATAGTTTTGTTTTGGGCGACTGCCCGAAGCTCTAGTCACTTCGCCACTGCGCTACTATTAAACGCGCATTTTAATTGTTTGATAGCACTTGAAATTATCCGCTCTGACAAGTATCTGAAAATGGTTAAGAATTGGTGAAGATCACGTCCGGTCTGACCTGCAGAATTCGATTGATACCTACTGAAATATTAAAACAGACCAACAAGTTGGACACACATATTTATTTTCAATGCGAATGTGGGCATGATTACAACTAAAACTATAAATTTAAATAAGCTAATAAATTGTGTCTTCAGACAACAAATGACAAATTTGTGAGTACATATTAACATTGTATGTGAACACTGTATATGAAATCGATTGAAATATAACATGTAATAAATTTATATAAATGTAAATAAATATGCATGTGCATGCGTGCGTGCACGTGTGTGTGCATGGAGATGACTGCATATTATCCCGAGAGATCCGAACATTCATGACCGTGCACAGTGCACTCAAACGACTTACAATTATTCGAGAAGTGGGCATTATAATCGGAGAATTAGTTTCAACATTCACCACATATAAACATCGCGTCCTCAGTGTACCTAACAAACTAAACGAGTCTACAGCCTAAATAATACAACCTTAGAACTATCACAAACGTTGATCTTAACTGGCATTCCCAAGCAAACAGTAGGGGATGTCCAGCGAAGGTGTAGACAGATTATTCGCCTCATTACTGTCGACTACTACTTCATAATCTGGGTTGAGTTCGCTGCCACCTTGCAAGTCCGCTCCCACCTAGCGAATCACAAATACATTCAAAAATAATGTTTTAGTCATTTTGGAAACTAACAATTCTGACAGAAAAGATGACTCAGGCATTTCTTTGACGCCGTGGTCAAGACTAATAATCCTAGCTATAAATCATACCATTTGGTTAAGTTTCAATTAATTAATATTCAATTAAGATCTTCTGGCATATTCAATTGGGAATTGACACAGCTAGGTATTTTTATAATTCATATATATATATATATATATATATATATATATATGATTATGGTTTAAATATATATATTGGAAATAAGTTATTATTATTATTATTTATTATATATATATATATAATACGGTATATATATATATATATATATATATATTTTGTTAATAGTATAATTTAAATACTTATATATAAAAAGTGTTATCATTATTAATTGAATATGCAGAAAATATAATATATATATATATATATATATATATATATACCGTAATATATATATATAATAATAATAAATAATAATAATAATAACTTTATTTTGACACCATCAAATCCGGGACGGCTGTCCCGTTCACGGGTGTGTACATACATGTAAATTTGCGTATACTGATTAAAATAATGGTGACAGTAATAATGATAATAATATAAAGTAATGAGACACTATGATAAAAAACCGTGTAAAATTGGCTATGTATAAATTATATAATTCTTTAAAAAAAATGAATATTAAACATAGACATTACAGACAAAACATTAGAACCCGCTATACTGCACTGATAGTAATAAAAATAAATAAGATAAATAATATATGTATACATCATAATAATAAATTAGCTAAAATATAATGTTCATTGTGTGAAACTAGTTATGTGGAAAATAAAAGTGTCTTTAATTGCTTCTTGAACTGTGTAATGTTGCTGTTGTCACGTATGTTCCTTGGAAGTTTGTTCCACAGAGTGGGTCCTGCACAGGCAAATGCACGGCGGCCGAAACGTTCCAGGTTGACTCTGGGCACCTCTAGCAGTAACCCGCCTGCAGAGCGCAGCGAACGGGGAGGTGTGTGGCGGCGTAGCAGTGCCGCAAGATACTCCGGCGTGCCATTGTATAAAATATATATATATATATATATATATATATATATATATATATATATATATTTATTTATTTATTTATTTATACATATATATATCATTTAATCCGGTATGAAACCGGTTTCGCTCCCGTTGAGCATTCACACTACAAAATCTAAACTGGATCAGTGAGTTAAATGGACTTAAAATAATCCACGTCCTTTACCCCGTTCACACTACAAACAGTATTTGAACCAGCTCAGTTAATGCATATTAAGTGAGCCGGTTCAAATACCACGAGACGCCGGTCATTAATCAATGGTAATATACGACTTGCCTAATAATAATAATAACATAATAATAAAATACCTATATAGCGCCCAATCAATTAAAAATTGCTCTCGGGTGCTTTACAAACATACCTAAAAATACATGCGTAAAGAATACCTAAAATACAGTATCTAAAAACATGAAGATAAAATTAGATGAATAGGAACACAATAAATAAATAACTTAAAATATATACATGTACATAAAGTAAAAGAACTTTAAATACATTAATTGATTTAAACATGATCAACTAAAACACAAAAAGTTAAATTACAAAAAAGCTTGTCTAAATAAATGAGTTTTTAGAAGTGTCTTAAAACTGTTTACTGTTGTGGCAGTCCTGATTAAAGGCGGCAAATTGTTCCATAGAACTGCCGAGCAGATGGTGAAACGGTGATCACCGTGTGTGAAGTCTGTGAGGCCGGTATGGACAAAAGGGGCAGCTGCGAGGCAGATTGTAGAGTTCTGTTTACGTGTTTGTGGCTGAACAATTCACTCAGGTAGTCCGGCACTACCCCTTTCAGAGCACATTAGGTAAACAGCAGCACGTTGTAGATCGGTCTCCGATGAACTGGTAAGCAATTTAATTGCTGCAACACGGGTGTAATATGTTCGTATTTCTTCGTACGCGTAATTATACGAGCGGCACAATTCTGCACCCTTTGCTGTCGCTGCATGGTGTTGTTTGGCAGACCATAGAGGAGAGGCTTACTACAGTCTAAGCGGGATGTCACTAGTGCATGAACAAGTATTTTACACGATTCATTTGTCAGATATGGGCGGATTCGCCCAATGTTTCTTATCTGGTAGTAACACACCTTCACAATGCTAGCGATCTGCTGCTCCATCCTCAGGTTACAGTCAAATATCACACCCAAACTGCGCATGCACGGTGAAGGTTGAATTTGATGGCCAGCTACTGTCATGTACAAATCAGCAGGCAGGCTGTCGCGTTTCTTAAGAAATATCAGATTTCCGAAGTTTGATGGAATGCACACACTACTTAGAATTCTACATAGTTACAGTACTTAGAACACAGTTAAAGTTTACAAGCACATACACAGCTACTTCAGCAACGCACACAGCTACTTCAGCAACACACAGTTACACAGCTACTTCAGCAACACACAGTTACACAGCTACTTCAGCAACGCACAGTTACACAGCTACTTCAGCAACGCACAGTTACACAGCTACTTCAGCAACACACAGTTACACAGCTACTTCAGCAACGCACAGTTACACAGCTACTTCAGCAACACACAGTTACACAGCTACTTCAGCAACACACAGTTACACAGCTACTTCAGCAACACACAGTTACACAGCTACTTCAGCAACACACAGTTACACAGCTACTTCAGCAACACACAGTTACACAGCTACTTCAGCAACGCACAGTTACACAGCTACTTCAGCAACGCACAGTTACACAGCTACTTCAGCAACGTTCACAGCTTACACAGCTACTTCAGCAACACACAGTTACACAGCTACTTCAGCAACGCACAGTTACACAGCTACTTCAGCAACGCACAGTTACACAGCTACTTCAGCAACCACAGTTACACAGCTACTTCAGCAACAGCACAGTTACACAGCTACTTCAGCAACACACCCAGTTACACAGCTACTCAGCACTTCAGCACACAGTTACACAGCTACTTCAGCAACAGCACAGTTACACAGCTACTTCAGCAACACACAGTTACACAGCTACTTCAGCAACACACAGTTACACAGCTACTTCAGCAACACACAGTTACACAGCTACTTCAGCAACACAGTTAAAAGCTACTTCAGCCACACAGCTTCACACAGCACAGTACTTCCAGCAACCACAGTTACACAGCTACTTCAGCAACCACAGTTACACAGCTACTTCAGCAACCACAGTTACACAGCTACTTCAGCAACGCACAGTTACACAGCTACTTCAGCAACGCACAGTTACACAGCTACTTCAGCAACGCACAGTTACACAGCTACTTCAGCAACCACAGTTACACAGCTACTTCAGCAGCAAGCAAAAGTTACACAGCTACTTCAGCAACGCACAGTTACACAGCTACTTCAGCAACACACAGTTACACAGCTACTTCAGCAACACACAGTTACCACACAGCTACTTCAGCAACACACAGTTACACAGCTACTTCAGCAACACGTTCACAGTACTTCAACACAGTAAAGCTACTTCAGCAACACACAGTTACACAGCTACTTCAGCAACACACAGTTACACAGCTACTTCAGCAACGCACAGTTACACAGCTACTTCAGCAACACACAGTTACACAGCTACTTCAGCAACGCACAGTTACACAGCTACTTCAGCAACACACAGTTACACAGCTACTTCAGCAACACACAGTTACACAGCTACTTCAGCAACACACAGTTACACAGCTACTTCAGCAACACACAGTTACACAGCTACTTCAGCAACACACAGTTACACAGCTACTTCAGCAACACACAGTTACACAGCTACTTCAGCAACACACAGTTACACAGCTACTTCAGCAACCAGTACACAGCCTTACACAAGCTACTTCAGCAACACACAGTTACACAGCTACTTCAGCAACGCACAGTTACACAGCTACTTCAGCAACACACAGTTACACAGCTACTTCAGCAACGCACAGTTACACAGCTACTTCAGCAACGCACAGTTACACAGCTACTTCAGCAACGCACAGTTACACAGCTACTTCAGCAACACACAGTTACACAGCTACTTCAGCAACACACAGTTACACAGCTACTTCAGCAACACACAGTTACACAGCTACTTCAGCAACGCACAGTTACACAGCTACTTCAGCAACACACAGTTACACAGCTACTTCAGCCAGTTACACACTACTTCAACGTTACATTACAGCTACTTCAGCAACACACAGTTACACAGCTACTTCAGCAACACACAGTTACACAGCTACTTCAGCAACGCACAGTTACACAGCTACTTCAGCAACACACAGTTACACAGCTACTTCAGCAACACACAGTTACACAGCTACTTCAGCAACGCACAGTTACACAGCTACTTCAGCAACGCACAGTTACACAGCTACTTCAGCAACGCACAGTTACACAGCTACTTCAGCAACGCACAGTTACACAGCTACTTCAGCAACGCACAGTTACACAGCTACTTCAGCAACACACAGTTACACAGCTACTTCAGCAACGCACAGTTACACAGCTACTTCAGCAACGCACAGTTACACAGCTACTTCAGCAACGCACAGTTACACAGCTACTTCAGCAACGCACAGTTACACAGCTACTTCAGCAACGCACAGTTACACAGCTACTTCAGCAACGCACAGTTACACAGCTACTTCAGCAACACACAGTTACACAGCTACTTCAGCAACACACAGTTACACAGCTACTTCAGCAACGCACAGTTACACAGCTACTTCAGCAACGCACAGTTACACAGCTACTTCAGCAACGCACAGTTACACAGCTACTTCAGCAACGCACAGTTACACAGCTACTTCAGCAACGCACAGTTACACAGCTACTTCAGCAACACACAGTTACACAGCTACTTCAGCAACGCACAGTTACACAGCTACTTCAGCAACACACAGTTACACAGCTACTTCAGCAACGCACAGTTACACAGCTACTTCAGCACACACAGTTACACAGCTACTTCAGCAACGCACAGTTACACAGCTACTTCAGCAACGCACAGTTACACAGCTACTTCGCCCACTTCCCGTTACAACTACTTCGCACACAGTTACACAGCTACTTCAGCAACGCACAGTTACACAGCTACTTCAGCAACGCACAGTTACACAGCTACTTCAGCAACGCACAGTTACACAGCTACTTCAGCAACGCACAGTTACACAGCTACTTCAGCAACACACAGTTACACAGCTACTTCAGCAACGCACAGTTACACAGCTACTTCAGCAACACACAGTTACACAGCTACTTCAGCAACGCACAGTTACACAGCTACTTCAGCAACGCACAGTTACACAGCTACTTCAGCAACGCACAGTTACACAGCTACTTCAGCAACACACAGTTCTACCTTAGCAAGTGACGCCACCACTGATTCATCTCGATCAACAGCCAGGTATATCTGAAGGTCGTCAGCATAACAGTGCTGGTTCAGGCCATGTCTAGCAGTAATTCCTCCAATCGACTTTGTGTACATACAGTATAAGATAGGCCCTAGCACCGACCCTTGTTGGACGCCACACGTCAAGACTGAACCACCCGACTGGGCACTTCCCACTACCATGTTCTGATACCTCTCGCTAATGTATGATTTCAACCACGCAAGCGTCTTATTGGTGATGCCGAATGACTGTTCAAGTCGAATCATCAACAATTCATGAACGACTGAGTCGAACGGAGCCGACAAATCAAGCACCACAAGAATTGTTGTACATTTCCTGCCCAATATCGCGGCAATGTCATTCTTGACACGGAGTAGCGCTGTTTCTGTGGAGTGGCAATGACCGTATGCCGACTGAAAAGGGTTGTGCAGTGCGTGTTCATCAATGTGCATATTAAGTTGTTTTGCGACGGCTCTTTCAACCAATTTTGATACAAATGACAAGTTCGACACAGGTCAGTAATTGTTCAAAATGTTTTTGTCCAACGTAAGTTTTTTCAGGAGTGGTTTAACGAATGCATGCTTGAAGTCAGCAGGGACATGCGATGACGTAAGAGACGCATTTATCATAACAGTGATTACTGGAACTAACTCAACCGAACACCATATTAGAAGCCACTTCGGTATTGGATCTAATTCACATGACTTAATCGTTCAATGTCCAGTTAACTGACAGCCTCAAAGCAGTCTAGTGGGACACTACCGAATGCAGCGTTGTTGCTCACAGCTGCCAACGTAATGTCTGAATGATCTTCACCGCAGTCGACATTGTCATCCTGTATATTACACCCTTTCTCAGTGAAGTGATCACCAAATCGTATTGAGCACGATACGCCTGCCGATGTACCTCAAGACGGGTTTGCAGCCATTTGCGCTCAGCTCGCCGTCAACGCTGTTTCTCATCCCGGAGCTCATCAGTATACCACGCGGACAATTCGGTCGCAATGTTACGGTCACCGTCCGCTGCGGGGCATGGTTGTCAACTACGCAACGTAACCCATCGTTGTATGCCGGCAACGATGTCACCAACAGGCGCAGCACTGTTTATCTCGTCATGCAAAAAGGCAATGTCACGTTTAAACTCCTGAAGACAGATATGATGCAAACGCCGAAAAACTACCTCTTTACGCATTTGTGCAGGCTTTGTGGCGTTTACACAAAACATGATGGCCATATGGTCGCAAGATATATTCCCATGCGTGTCACATAAGCACGGGTCGTAAACACTCGGTCGTGAAGTAATCATTGCAGTGTTGTTTTGAACGATAATAACATCTAGAAGGTGACATTTGTTGTGCGTGGCATCTGTGACTAATTGGCGCATGTCCCGGTCAGAGAGCATCTCCGAAAAAACCTTGCGTCAGGATCTGATACAATGTCAAGATGGAAATTCACATCACCGGTAATAACAATGTCATGCGGGTCCAGCATCGCGGTGTCCAAGTATGTTGACCATTGCTCAAAGAAAATATTCTTTGTGAAGCCTTTTCGTTTAGACGGTGGAGGGCGATATAACACTCCCAATCCGAATTTGAATTTGGCATCACGTGTTGTGACATAATAGTCAGCATGTTCAAAATGGGTGAAGTTATGATTTGACCTTACACTCTCAACTTTCATGCCAGCCTTGTACATTAGGCCCACACCACCACCGCGGTTGAGGGCAGAGTTTAACGGTGCGTCAAACTTGTATGTAAAAATGTGTAGCCAGATGGCACAAGTTCTTTTATAACGTAATTTTCAGTGTCGACCCCAAGCCAGGTTTCTGTCAACGCTAATACGTCAGTGTCCCTGGAAACGACCAGGTTATCCAGCGATGTAGCCTTATTTCGAACTGACTGAGCATTCAGACAACACACTTCAGTGGAACGCCACATCAGCGAAGGTTTACCAGGTGGGCTGTATTATTTGTTCTGGCTACATCTGCAGCTCATGTAGCAGACTCCAAACGATTAGTAATCGTCTTGGAAAATATATATATATATATATATATATATATATATATATATATATATATATATATATATAATATATATATATATTATATATATATATATATATATACATATATATATATAAATATATATATATATATATATATATATATATATGCTACAGGAATTAGGTGATGAAAGTGACAATCAGGGTCTGAAGATGAACAAGTCGAAGACAAAGGTGGTGATGGAAACCGACACACCAATATATGTCAACAACACTCATATCGAGAACGTTGAAAGCTACATCTACCTGGTACAGAGATATAGCACCAGACACAAAAACCAAGATAAGGAGATTCAAAGAAGAAAAACGGCCGGTTGGACAGCATTCGCCAAGCACCGCGACATCTGCAAGGGTAACATTGGAACATGCTTGAAGAGACAAATCTACAACTCATGCGTACTTCCAGCAATGACATACGGCGCGGAAACATGGGCACTCACCACCCATGCAAAGGACAAGCTAGCAGTCGCACAATCAAAGATGGAAAGGAGTATTTTAAACATCACATACCGGGACAGAGAAAGAAACATCTGCGTAAGAGAAAAGACCACGGTCACATATGTGATTGAACAAGTGAGAAGACGGAAGTGGACCTGGGCAGGGCACGTCAGCAGGATACGAGATAACCGATGGACACTGCATATCACCAACTGGAAACCCTACGAAAGGAAAAGACCTAGGGGAAGACCGGTGAGACGTTGCAGAGACGAACTAGACGACTACTGGAAGGGTACCATCTGGCTGAGGATAGCACAAGACAGGCATATGCAGCAGCTGAGTTCTTCGCCCAACACGGGACACTATGGCGGCACAATGATGATGATGTATATAT
The DNA here is from genome assembly GCA_025642075.2 of Ridgeia piscesae. NCBI lineage: Eukaryota > Metazoa > Annelida > Polychaeta > Sabellida > Siboglinidae > Ridgeia > Ridgeia piscesae. The sequence goes on from JAODUO010001270.1 coordinate 128,741, forward strand.
GGATAATTATATATGTACATGTCACAAAATCATTAATTTACCAGGACAAACATTTCTTAACCGAGTTTCCCGGACTGCTGGTGTCGAACCATGCTAGGACTGCAAATCGACATGTTGTATTTTTGCCTGGAATAAAGTCATTGTTACTTTGTTATCAGACCTTACAAACGTTACATGGTGTCAAGAGTCGGGATACGTGATTGCTGCTACAACTGCGAAGTAAGAATGGTAAGATGTAATCCTTCTGCGCCATTTTCGTTCAAGCCGAACGAATGGCTAGAATGGCTAGACGAATTTGCAAGATTTCGAATCACAACACAGCTCCACAAAGAAGAGGGTGACGTGCAGAGAGACTCTTTGTTATATGCAATGGGGGAACAACAAGCAAACAGAATCTTTAGTACATTGACGTTTGTTGCGCCAGAAGTAGACACCAAATATGAGACACTTGTGAGCAAGCAAATGGAGTATTTTATTCCGTGACGAAATGTAATACACGAACGCTGTGTATTTAAAAACCGACATCAGCTAGCAAATGAAAGTGTTGAAGAATTTGCAAGAGAACTACAAACACTTGTCGTACATTGCGAATATAACGAACAGACCAAGGAAATGTTAAGGGACCGCTTTGTTGTGGCAGTGAGGGACCAGGCTGTAAAACAAAAACTACAACTAATCACCGACCGGAGTCTCGCTAAAGCAATGACAATTGCTAGGCAGCATGAACAAGTCAAACTGCAAATGAGAGAGCAACAGCTTGAACATGATCAACATGTCGCAGACGCGAGAGTATCCCCGAGTCCGAGAAAAGCTGGCCAATACATGAACCCAAAGGACGGATGCACTGCCAGTAAATACCGTTACTTGATGTCAAGGGACCGCCTGACTAGAAAGTGTGAACGTTGTGGTTACGCAGAACATTTGTGCCGGTTCGTAAATCTGAAAGTGAAGTGAAGGCGACTTCGTTTCAAAATCGATATCGGCGCTGACATCACGATAATAACAAAGAAGACATGGTTGGCAATGAAAGACAAACCGACACTAGAACCAACAGCCGTCCGTCCCAATAGTGTTGGTGGACAGCTAAAGGCGTTTGGTCAGTTCATGGCAGTCATGAAGCATAGGAACACGGTTTATTGCTTCAACGTGATCGTCATTGAAGGGGAGAAAATGACCAACCTACTGTCACGAGACGTCGCTGCAGACATGGGTCTCGTGTGTCGTCTGGAGCAAGTTGACACATTGGGTGATGATGATGCTAGAATTGGCCTCATGAAGACCGAACCTGTCACAATAAAGCTGAAGGCAGGGGCTGAACCACTGTGCTTAACAACTGCGAGACTTGTACCTCTCCCTCTGATGGATGCTGTTAAAGCAGAACTCGGTTGAGTCAGGTGTGACCTGACCTGTGACAGAACCAACGGATTGGTGCGCTGCTATGGTTCCGGTCATCAAGAAACCCGGAACTGTGCGCATCTGTGTAGACTTGAAGTAACTGAATACAGCAGTTCAATGTGAACACCATATGCTTCCTTCGCTGGAAGACAGCAAGCATGTTTTGGCAAATTCCGATCGACGAAGACAGCCCATTGTTGACTACCTTCATAACATTGGCATTTGGACTGGCATTTGGAATTTCCTCCGACCTTGACACACACACGCACGCACGCACGCGCGCGCGCACACACACACACACACACACACACAAATACATCTCCAGTATTTTTCAAAACCAACTGATTGATTCTAGTTTTCTCTGTGTAATAACTGCATTTTACAACACAATATTTAACCATATTTAGTTTAGTTTATTTGGCATGATACCTTTGAATATGCATATATACAACAATAAAGTGTTTAATACATTTGTTTTACCTAGTAGTGTTACATTACTTTATTAGTATTTGTGGTATTACCCTATTAAGGTGTCTCCACCAAGTGGTTATTGTTGTGGCACAAACCCGTTTTAGTTGCTGCATAGATATGTCAGATACATACATACATCTTGACATTTTAGTTGCGCTTGAATTAAATGTATGGATGGAATTGGCATTACAGGTACCTGGTACATTGTCTTTGGAACTAACCTTTGTTGTAATATAGTAGAATAGAATAAAACACACGACACTCATGTATATGTATATGTATATGTATATGTATATGTATATGTATATGTATATGTATATGTATATGTATATGTATATGTATATGTATATGTATATGTATATGTATATGTATAAGGAAACTTCAGCAATAGATAAATGAGAAAGCACTATTGGGGTCTTTATTGATCTGAAGAAAGCATTTGACACCATTGATCGTAAGCTGTGTGCGTGCGTGCGTGCGTGCGTGCGTGCGTGCGTGCGTGCGTGCGTGCGTGCGTGTGTTGTAAGTAATGCACTTCTGATCAACCCTTTTCCAACAAAACTAGTGTTATGATTACTTGTTTAATATATGCTGAAGATTGTGTATTTATTAATAAGGGGATGGGTAATTTTAGTTGCTGTTATATACAACACACACACACACACACACACACACACACACACACACACACACACACACACACACACACACACACACACACACACCACACACACACACACACACACACACACACACACACACACACACACACACACACACACACACACACACACACACACACACACACACACACACACACACACACACACACATATATACGTTCGTACATATTTATGTATGGTCTTAAGTAAGAAAGTAATTTGGATATATATATATATATATATATATATGTATAATTAACATGGATGTAAATGTATGTATGTATACAAATTGACACACGTGACACACATAATTATATATACAACCACCTGTACACAAAATCACACCTACATGCATGCACATAAGCATTGAAGCCTGAACGTTCACGCTTGATTATTCAGATACATATAATAATTCTTACAATGAAGAGTACATAATTATGTTTACATAAAAGATGGACTGATATCCCAGATTATTGTTCTGGGGTAAAACAAAAACAGTGTCTTCTAGGTTGCAAGAATGAAGCAGTCAAAGTTAAGGCTGTAATTGCAACGTTCCTGGCGAGTTTGTATTACCCAATGTTAGGAGATGTACACTTCTTTTGACCCAATCTGCCGTACTCAGTTGGAAAAGCATGGCTGATAAATCCCGTAAACGGTAGGTTGCTGTCGAAGTGTTAAGGACTAAACAACACAAGTCACGTGTGTATCACAAACCAGACTTTCTGTGAGTGTTTACCCACTTATGCTTTATATCAAGAGCCTGACAATAAGACAGCCATTGATTGTTAACCGTAGCGTCGATATGGGTCGGTGACAGTGGCAGTTCATGCACACTGCTGCCCCGTGATTCGCAATCAAATTAGCCTGTACGTAAAGGTGAGAGTCCGTCAGTTACCTCTTGAATGTTAAAATGGGGCACGTCTCACAGAACTGGCTACAATATTGAAAGGTCTTACACATTTGGTTTGTCTTTTCGCTGAAGATACCCAGTGGCGGAAAGTGAAAGCTCGCGGTGACAAACACGACTTTCCGCCACCACATTTGACGTATCACAAAAATTGTGCTGCCATAAACGCCTTACAACTATGCTCAGGATCTCCGGCTCCTTATTGAATTGTTCATTTAACAGTTGATGTTGAGATGATAAATGCCTCTATAAGAAGGTCACGGTGGACGGAAATCATGTTTGGATTCATAAGTTATTATATTTAACCCTGGCTACTACAAATAATGTTAGAAGATATCCTGATTTGGGATAATGTCAATAAGTAACGTCTGACTTGTTAAAAAATGACAATGGTTTATTAAGCGATATTACCATAGTACACGCATGTTTGCATTATTTAATATTTACATGAAAAGGTATTATATATAATTACTGTGTGTTTGTATGTATGTGTATGTCATTCTCAGAATTTAGAGTTTTAACCAAAAATTGTAACTTAAGTTAGTGTATACTAAGGATCCAAAATTATACGGGAAGGTAACAAAGCATAACATGTATAATTTATATTGTAGATTTATTACGCATCATGTGATTTCATAATAAAAACAAACGACATATATGGTCGCCTAGATGCACATGCGGTACGGCGATGTTCATCGGTCCAGAGAGTCTATTTTGCATTTCGAAAAAGCTGAATGGGTTTAATCGTTTTGCAAATAAACACTTTTTTGTCAAAGAGGTAGTATAATAACACAACATGTATTGAACCAGTTGTGCGGTCTTATTTTTTTGACAAAATAAAAATGCCTTTATCGCATTTAGCTCTGAAACCTACTTATATATATCCAAACACACAAACGTGTGTGTGTGTGTGTGTGTGTGTGTGTTCGTGTGTGCGTGCGTGCGTGCGTGCGTGCGTGCGTGCGTGCGTGCGTGCGTGCGTGCGTGTGTGCGTGCGTGATGATATTACAAACAGTAAACACTAAACAGTAACATGTTCATCTTTATCGTCTACTGGTACTTTGGTTCCTCAAAGATGAGTGTGGTCTGATTGTGCCTCAGATTCTGCAGAAACTTGTATGTATTTTTGTTTACTGTTTTTTGTTATTGTTGGTCTGATTGCCATCATTTTATCGTGTGTTTCTGTACTTCGACGGGAGTGGGTGTTAGTGTTTGACACCCAATAGAGATAATCATGCATGGAGAGCTACAGCCGTTCATATTCTAACACTTAGAAGTTGTTTGGAAGGAATTAGATCACAACATAATAATAAAATTTAAAAAAGCATTTACTTTCAAATAACTTTTGACACAACATACATATTCTGGTACGACTAAACTGCCACTGTTCCTTGGATAATTACGGTATGTATTCCGTTATTCCTGCCAGGAACTAGAACCAGCAGCCTCTACAGCTTCAAGGCTGGAATGCGAGGAAGACACAACTGTTGTCAAAACTTCAACAGTTCCCAATTCCAACCAAGATGGTGTCCAGTCAGCAGCCATGGACGTGAAGAGTACTTCACTGGCAACGTCTACAGGCATGGTTGAATCAGAAGTGTCTAGGATGATACCTGTTGATCTATCTGATGTTCAAGCACACAGCCCTGAAATGACACCAGTGATGGTGGTATGTTGTTTTAGGTCTACATTTTCAAGTGTAATAAAATGGAATAACATTTCTAAAAGCAAGCAAATGTGAAAAGGACAACTGTTACGAAAATAAAATACGTTGCAATTTGTCAAGATCTACCGTAGTAAAACACCATTGTTTTTACAATAAATGAACAGTGGTAAACTAGTGTCAACAGCAGTATCGCAATCAATGTTGATAGCAACAATGACTGTCCACGCAAATACTTACAGCAATAACACATAATGCACGCACATATAACAAGTGATAACTTCATATACATTTTGGCAGTAAGGAGTTTTCGGATTTATTTAATGGAGCATCATTACAGTTTTACAATTACGTTGGACTCGTTGATTTAAGTAAATTTGTTGCCATGTTGTGGGTGGTTGAATTAGTTCAAGTTTGAAGAGAAACAACTTTAAAGATTATTATGTTTAAAAATAACATTCCACCTATATCAGAAACGTGAAAACATTTTTGATAGTGTTTCCAAATGGTGTTAGCCTGGAAGTAAATTGTTCATTGTTTTGTGAAATGTACCTTTCTGTAGTATTTCTTTCACTTATAATTACGTTATTGACTTTAAATGATAGGTGAAATAAACACATACACACAACACAATTATATATATATATATATATATATATATATATATATATAATATAATAAATACTAGTTCAATGTTTTTACTCCTATATTAACGCTCAGCAACAAATAACGTAGCAAAGTCTCAACAATAAGTTATTTTAAAATAATTTTTTTATTGTGCATACATTTATTCATGTTAGTTTAAATACTGATTCATTTTGTTAATCAGTTGAAATATATTTCTTAGATTTTCTGTGAATGTAATGCACTTTCCTTCAGGGGTCTGATTTGAAGTGGATTCCTAAAAGTAAAAGACATGAGCCGCTACTGAGGAATTTGTTGAAACTGGATAAAGCTGATTTAGTCCGCTTGACGCAGTTTCACATATCTACCACCAAGAATTATTTGATTGGGTCAGGGTGAGTATTTGCCAGTTTCTGTAAGAATTTTTGGTCATATATTGGCATTATATATATATATATATATATATATATATATATATATATATATATAAATATATATATATATATATATATATATATATATATATATATATATATATATATATATATATATATATATATATATATATATATATATGATGTATATGATAACACAACTCATGTCATAAATGCATCAAATGTGACAGGCAGAGCACAGGATGCGAGACGGATGTTTCACTGATGGCTGTGGTCTGGGGCTAGCTACTTTAGCAGTCATGTGACTGTGACCACATGACCACAATCCCGGGTCTGCATGACTCTGGGTGTCAAGCCATGCCAAAATGAGGGTGTTCCAACAGGTGTTGACACTGAATGAATATAAGGATGGGGGTGGACTATTGGTTTACAACAATAATGTCCATTAGTAACCCAAATCGTGACCTATCTCATATCGTGCATCTGATTACCTACAACGCCAATGCATTACTGTACTAATGTAAGTTACACATATCATATTTAGTGCGAAAGTATGAAATATGTATAGTGCTCTTGAAGCAGATTGTTTTGGGCACTGGCAGTATCCCAATGTATGTGATATAATGTAACACTTCAACTTCATTATTAAACATTAACATTGCATGAAATAGCATACAGTTTGACAAGTCAATTTAATAAGTATTATAATAATGAATTCCGTGGCTAAAACAAACGTCTACTGCATTGTCCATCCCTATACATTCACGTATCGATGCTATATTTACTATACCCTCAGTCACGGGCGTCGATCGGTGGGGGACGGGGGGATGCGCCCCCACTTTTCAGCATGGGGGACAGCATAGGAATTGTCCCTCCCCCACTTTTCAGTTCATACTCACCACTCATCTCTCTTAAAAGTCGCTACATAGGACTAGTAGTTAGACAATAAACTCGCAATATGAAGTTCCGACCATCCATTAGAAAATCGACTGGCCACAGCTGGCAACTTGATCTTACTTCAGTAAATAATCATCATGCCGGTATAGCGTTTACATTTTTCCGGCGTTATAAACGTTCCGATTGACGTTTCTGCGCATGCGCGATAAATGTAAAATCATTAATGTGCAGCGAAAGGACAATGCATTTATGGTATAGATATTACGGGTTGTTCGTTAGGAGATATATAAAGTTATTTGTAGCAAATTAACACAAGGCAAACAAGTTTTGAGGCATGTTTTGAGAGCAAACGTGACTATAGTGCGCCATAATCCGTGACGGTGATTTAAACAAACGTAAGATGTTATTGTATTGAACGACATTTTAAGCAACTCTTCACAGTAATCATCATAGGGGCGTTGACGAACAGCCCGTGGCATTCGTACCAAAAATGCTTTATCGTTTCGCTGCACATTTGTGATTTTATATTTATCGCGCATGCGCAGAAACGTCAATCGGAAAGTTTATAACGACCGGAAAAATGTAAGCGCGACACCGGGCTGAGCCGCTGCCGTGCTCTATCAGTCTGCATCCTTGTGTTGATATTATTAGTAGGTTCTATCCGTCAAGCACATTATAAATTATGAAATTTGTGTTTCACATTCATCCCTTCCTGCTTGATGCTTATCGCCTACAACCGAACCGGCGGATTCCTGCACTTTGTGTAACTTATTCCCATTTGAATGATGACGAATTTCTTTGCCAAAATGTAGGATTAGGAAGTTCTACACCAGCATGGCCCATGGGCGTCGATCGGCGGGGGACGAGGGGACCACGTCCCCCAGTTTTAAACCTGAGGGGGACAGCATAGGAAATGTCCCCTCACTTTTTCAGTTCATAAAACCAAATTTACAGGCATATAGCGAGACTGATCACCCCCTCTTAAAAACCCTACATCGGTCTAGTAGTAAAATTAATATACGAGTTCAGATATAAACTTCTGACTACCCAGTGGAAAATTATTAGATAAATTACTTGGTCGACCGCAACTAGATCTTAGTTAAGTAAATATTCATCATGCCGGGCTCTGTCAATTTGCACCTTTGGGTTGATATGTTAATAGACACTAGCCATCAAGCACATTATATATTATTAATTGTTTTGCCCTGTCACCCCTTGGATTGCAGCCTGGTCGCCTGTGTAATTTGATCCCATTTGAGTGATGACAAATTTCTTTGCCAAATGGTTGAATTGGGAAGTCCTACACAGGCACCCGTGTAACATTTGCATTTTGTCACCACGGACCATAGATATAAATATAACACATTAGTAGAACTATTAGGGAAAGATTATTGCCATGGACTTAGTGCTACGAATTTATATGCACATAAGTCCGTGTTGTCACACTATGAATCAGACAAGCAGTTATGGGTCCAAAATCTAGCCTCCACATTTTCAGGGATTGGGGTGAGCCATGTCCCCTCTTCAAATATATGTAGCCAACGTAACTATTTTAAATAGTGTAACATAAAGGTCTTTGTGTGTTTTTGAATTAGCACCATTTATATATATATATATATATATATATATATATATATATATATATATTAAAATTTAAATACATACGTATATGTATAATTATATAAATTGGTCCCCCGTCCCCCTACTTTTAAAACCGGATCGATGCCCCTGCCCTCAGTTGGAACAACGACACATTTGATATTTTTAGCATGGCAGTAATCGTCATGCCATTCGCAACATTGCGTCGGCAACACAATGTAGTGTTATTGCCATTGGTTGAACTGTGTCCCACAAATTGTAGGCAACCACCTTGGACCGCCTTGCATTGCAACATATATGTCAAACATTAAATGGCATGGCTTGTTGATCTTCCCGTAATGTTTTGAGAGATGTTTGAATATAACTCTAATAACAACCTGAATTCCATCTCCCCATGATTCTTATCATGTGATCTGGAATGTTTGAATCTGCACCTGTGGTCGCAGCTCCTATCCGGAATGAGGACCACTGTATAAAGTTGGATTATATAACAAATTGGATAGAAGCCTTTTTTGTTTTTCGATTACAAATGGTCAATGGAGCCCCTGTCACAGTGGTAAACAAGCGGTCAAGTGGCTATGATAATATTATCATTCCTTGTATGCAACATGGATTGCATCACATGGAAAGCACAAATATTCTGATTTGTTGCAAAATATTTGAGTGTTATCCCTGTATGAAATGGGTCAGTCTTTGATATTTTTTAATGAAGTGTGAATAATGTTCACCTGGGTGTATCCTGCATTAGGGTCAAACGTGTTAGACTTGTAAATTATCCACACCTTAAAAAACCGAAACGCCAGACAGAATGCACTCTCCAGAAGTAAGTCTTCATATGGACCAAATACCCCTGATCTAAGGGCATCACACATTGTGCTGAGAATTCCTGCTGTAATAGGCAACCTGGGTTTAACCACATTGTTCTGCGACTTCTTAACTGCTTTTAGGATAGTTTTCAGACGTTGGAAAGGCTGGACATTTAGAAAACATCATGGTTCCTGAAAACCTGCCTTAGTATAAATAAACCTAATACCTGCGAAATAGGTCTTAATGGTAGAATATTGTTCAAGTAAGAAACTAAAGCAGTGAGCTACAAATTGGATGAGTATTTCTTCCGATATAAGTGGGTATGACACATAGCCATACCCCCAGTCAGATATATATATATATATATATATATATATATATATATATATATATATATATATATATATCGACATCTTCTAATGCCTGCTTCATATATTAGTTATTTTTTGATTACGAATACATTTATTTCAGGTAAAAACCCATACACAATTGGTACATACATTAGCACATCTAAGTAGCCTATAAAATCACAAACATGTTAAAAAATGAATAGATATAAAATAAATAAGGTTATAAGTTAGATAAATGTAAAATTGTAGAAAAACAGATAAAATAATGAGCAATGCAATGCAATTAATTCATGTAAATAAACACCGTTTGAAAAGTAAGTTATATAAACAACTAAATGACTTTAAAAATATATATAATAATAAATAAATAATAAAGTTATATGCGAGACATGATGACTATCTTGCCTTATGTAAACAACTCATGAAATATGAATTGCGGAAGCCATCACATCGAAATTAGCCATGTCAAAACTAGCAGCAGTGTGCATAAGGCGGTCCCTTATGCATGTTGGTATGCTGTTGTTTGGCTTGATATATAGACACACTCTACACACATACGCATAACACACACACACACACACACACATATATATATATATAATATATATATATATATATATATATATATATATTATATATATATATATATATATATATATATACATGCACACACATGCAACTTGTGTAATTATATTTATATATATATATATATATATATATATATATATATATAATATATATATATGTATATAATATATGTGTATATAATATATGTGTGTGTATACTGTGATTCACTGACTAGGCTACGGGACATGTGTGTATCCATAGCCAGTGCAGTAAACTATCGGCTTTTTTGTTTCTGCAATATACAGCTATTGAATTGATGAGAAATTCAAAACTTTTATGAGCTGGTATATTCACTCGTGTATATGATGAGCAAAAATAGAATTATAAATGTCACAGCATGGACAATGTCAAATACGATTAGGGTGCTTTTTGGTCAAACATCAGGGTATCTCTCAGTATGTTAGCTGTCAGGTTTAGTGCGAATTTCCAAGAATTTCTCATTTAGTACAGTAGTATAAAAGAGGGAAATTTGTTGATGTTTTGTTCACAAGCTTGCATTAGCAAAGATGATCTGTGATTACAACCTACTGCTACATTTCAAAACAACTGATACAGATACCCCCACATTGCATCACAAAGTGGTAAACGTTGGAAATACTTTGTTTATATAGGGCATATGGATGTGTGTTCCTTGGATTTATTCGATCTGAATGGCGTGAGGTAGCCATAAAGCGAATGCAGAACATCCATCGAAAGATTACCGCAAATGAACTGAATATTCTAGTGAACTTGCCGGATCACCAGAACATTGTTTCCTACCGGGTAAGTTAATGCTTAATTCACACAAGATATAAAATAGAAGTACATATTAACATAATACATAAAAAAACAATAACGAAATATATTAAAATAATATTCTTAAATAAAAATAAATACAAAGTAGAATGAAACATATTTTCTCAGCTAATCTAATGTAAATATGTATAATAAATAATATATTTACAGCTTTGTATGTAAACAGTAACAGTTTAAAGTTGATGCACTGTGTATCCGTGTGCGGTATAATATCAACCTGGCGGCAGAGTTGTGCTGCCTCATTGAATTGTTTATGGATTCTTGATTCTTGGTGTCTGGCTGAATGTCGTAGTTTTAGATATCATAGCAGTACTCTATCCACCAGTACAGTATAGCACTGGTTTGCGCCAAGAGATTCCCATTGCTGTTTCTATGGCTGTTGCTTTTTGGGTCTTAGTTAAAAAGTTAAGTTCTTATATAGCACAATATGCAATCATCAGGATTGCTCCAAACACTTTACATTTTACTCCCGTACAGACCTACTCAATCGAACACCATCTCGGATTCTCTAGGAGGCATCCTGCTACGCTGAAATTAATGCGTGAAGGCTATTCGTGCACGCCTATCCACCACTGCCTATAACCAAATATTCATACAGCTGGGTGAACTGGAGCAATGTAGAGTAAACAAACTTGCCTGCCCAAGGTATTACACGGCAGCACAGGATTCAAACGCGGTTCTCTTAGTTAGAGAGTCGGATGCTCTTTCCCTGAGCCACTGCACTGCTAGAGTCTTGAGAGTTTTAGATAAGGTCTTATTGTTTCATTCTGCTTTTAATCCTTCTATGTCCTTGTATTTGTCCTCGAATCGTTCGTCTTTTGCCTCTTTCATCGTCTTCCTTACATATCTTTGTTTATCGTGCTCTTCTGTGTCCGTGCTTCGGGAGAATATGTTGTCGTTGTTGCAAGTACCTTCCCTTATCGCATAGGTCAATAATCTCATCTGATACTGAAGGCATAATCTTCTTCTGCCTCACAAGCACCTCGTCAACTTTTTAAATATCACCTCTTTGAGATCCTTCACAAGGCTGTTGACATCACTGTTCAGGCTGCAAACTTCCCACAAGTCTGTGCCTGAAACTCTTGCACTGTTTAGGTCTTCGAATGTCTTGAGGTCAAACTGAAATCAAGGATCTTTCGAAAGCGCTTTGTGTTCTGCCTCAATTTGATGGTTGTGCGTACAAGATTATGGTCATTACCAATATTGGTGTATGAGGATTTGCTTGTGTGTGCCTTGTTGATGCTGGATTTGAAGTGTTGTTGAACAAGCATGTAATAAATCTGACTGTGCAAAAGATTATTTCGAGCATGCTACATTGTGGTTGTATATAGTTTGTTGTCATATAACGTTGTCAAGGGTGATGTGATGACTGAATAAATTTGAGGGAAGTCTGAAACCTTTGTCATTGGTCTCCATTGCCAAATTTTCCTGCTTTTTTGCCCAGTGTTGAGATGCATCTGAGCCAACCTTGGCATTCGTTTCCCTATACGGAAGTCATTCCTTAGTGTTTTCGCTGTTTGTAAAAACGTTCGATTTCTTCATCATCATGGGCGGAGGTTGGTGCGTAGACTGGAATTATGGTGATATTATGTAGTGTTGCATAGATGAGTCTACTAAAGATTGGAGTACAACTTATGATGCATGTAGGTGATTCTTTTTGTACAATAAAAGCTACTAAATTTTGATGTAGTATGTCTTCTCAGCGGAACCAGAACTTCTCTGAAGCCTGTCCACCCATCTGCGTTAGCTGTCAGTTTTCCACACGCGCAGAGTGTGCAGATGTTCCAGGTCCCTATAATGGTTCATTTTGTTGGCAGTTTGCTAGTAGTTTCGGGTTCAGAAACAAATTTGTTGGCTCCATCCTGGAGTATATGTATGGCTTGTTGTTTAGTATTCATGTCCTTTCAATGAATGTGTTGCCTCCAAGCTTACTGCCACATAGAACCTTCCTAAATATGGTGATTCATCCCTGGTGCAATATCAGCAGAGTTTGCCGAGACATCTGGCAGGCATCACTTGATTTTGCCAGTTAAGCAGAGTAATCTGCTGCTACCTTCATTGCTTCATTGTTTAGACAAAAACTGAATTACCTTGGATAGGAGATGCTATGAAACTGGCTGAATAATAGAAATTGACTCAATCTTGACACAAATGCGTGCTTACATATTATGTTGTGGTAAATAGTTCATTGTGTCTATATGTATAGGTTCCAAATAAAACAAAATATCCACTACGCGTGTAAATATGCTATAACGTGATGTGCTGCATATGTGTTTAGATGTTTGAAGAAGACAATGATTTCACCTACATCGCTTACGAGTTGTGCGACTACACACTGCAAGAGTGGCTTAGTAAGGACGACTTACACCATTCTGAAGAATGGGGTCCTACAGCTTTGGTGCTGATCAAAGACCTTCTCTGTAGCTTGGCTTATCTCCATTCAAGGGATCCAAAGATTCTACATCGTGACATCAAGGTATGTTTTTACATGTCACTCAAAACCACAATAACATATTTCAGGGGTGTTATATTTCAACAGAGTAATTCATGACCAACACTAACACACTTGTTAAACATGGCTGACGGCCAAATAACACCTTATTATTCATCCGGAGTGTGCTGTTATTATTTATGTTAACAGTGAGTGATTATTATTACATACAACCTAATGTGCAGGATACTACATTCTTCTTCACCTTGTTTTGATGAAGTATAATTAGACAAGCAATGAACATAATTAATTACAAGTCAATGCATCGGCATATGTATGGTTAAATATAGTTCGATCTTGTAATAAGTGTTCATTCTATGTTCACACACGGTCCAGTATAATCTTCTATTATTAATTGTTACTTTAATTGAATATTAAAGTATGTCCACTCATGACATATCACTTATGTCAACCAGAGCAGCGATCCGCCTACATCCTTTTCTACACTAGTTACACAGGGCAGCAATCCGCCTACACCCTTACTACACTTCCTCGATCAATCTTTTCACTTTGTCTGACACGTTGTGGGCGACCCACACGTGTTTCGCTGCGTCCGCTTGATCTTTTCTCCAGTTCCATGCCCATGGACAGTCCTGTCTCGTTAGGATACGGAACGGCTCGGAGAGAGTGGCAAAATTCGGAATAAACATTGCGTTGCTAAACACAGTATGATACGCTACTGCGCCTGTGTTTCCATTAACAATTTCCCTGGCTTGACGTTCCGACGATTCGTGTGTTTGTGATACTTCAATGCTTCGTCATGTTGGCCTATAGACCACTACATTCATAAACGTGATGTACTGTACATCTTTTGTGGTTGATAATTTGTGGGGGCTACCAAGGAACACAGAACTTACATTACCTTGAGTATAAAAGGAACTAATAATACCTGCGGGGTTTATATCAACTACTTTTGCATGCCGACATTGATGTTTTAGCCAACCAACATCTTCGTTGTTCGAACAATGGAATGGCATTTGAAACTGGCTGATTTCGGGATCAGTCGTTCACTGAAGAGAAATGAAACGACTGTGTATACGAGCCCATCAGGTGACCAGAGATACTAGCCAGCTCTATTTAATGCTTGAAATTGATCAACATGTACCAGAAAATAATGCGTTTTCCTCTTTGAATCATTAGTTCCACAGTGAACTCTGCCAGGTGACGCCACTAGATTATTGACGGTAAACCGTAGGGTCACACCACAATGTATAATATTGTCACAGATTACACATTTTAGATTTTACTTTACAGTTGATGGCATATAATCTACTGATTTAAATATGAGCAAAACCACAACAATTGCAACTATATCCAATAGAAGATATGAGCACATACTTATTTAACATTAACCTTTCATTATTTTATTCTACTAGGAAATAATCATTATTAAAACAGTCGTCTTGTTGAAATGTTTGAAGCGATGTCATATTACTGCGAATTCAAACAGCCATAAACACTGGTATGCTATTTTGTTTAGTATTTCAAGTAATTATAAGTAATTATATATATATATATATATATATATATATATATATATATACATATATGTATATATATATGTGTGTATTTATATATATATGATATATATATATATATATATATATATATATCTTGAGTTTGCACTAAGTCAAAAGCGCTCTCATAGTCGACGAAAGCGATGTAGAGTGGGATATTATATAATCTGCATTTCTCCTTCAATTGGTTGTGGTCTGTCGTTAATCATCGTCTGAATCCAGCTTGCTCTTGTGCTGGTTTTCGTCAAGTGACTAGGGGATAGAAGATGTGTACATCGAACTGCTGAAGGATATCTTCACCAATAGCTTGATGACAATCCACCTGCACAAAAAAGCAACAATATCAACATCTGGAGAGGAGTACGACAGGGAGATACCATAGGGGTCTGTCGCCCAACTTGTTTATGGCAGCACTCGAAAGCATATTCCGACAAATGTCTTTTGAAAATAGACGGCGAATGGCATAGTCATCTCCGCGTCGCCGGCAACATACTCGTATGTGTTAATACACTACATGAGCTGCAACAAATGCTACAGGAATTAGCTGATTAAAGTGAAAATCAGGGTTCGAAGATGAACAAGTCGAAGACAAAGGTAATGATGGCAAACAACACTCAAATAGAGAACGTTGATACCTGCATCTACCTGAGACAGGGATACAGCACCAGAGACAAAAACCAAGACAAGGAGATTCAAAGAAGAATCACGGCTGGATCGAGAGCATTCGCTAAGCACCGCGACATCTTCAAGGGTAACATTGGAACATGCTTGAAGAGACAAGTAGAAATATCATGCGTACATCCAGCAATGACATACGGCGCAGAAACATGAGCACTCACCACCCAATCAAAGAACAAGCTAGCAGCCACGCAACCAAAGATGGAAAGGAATATCTTAAATATCACATACCGGGACAGAAAAGTAATGCTGCGAATCACCAACCAGGGAACCCTACGAAAGGAAAAGACCTAGAGGAAGGCCAGCGAGACGGTAGAGAGACGAACTAGATGACTACTGGAAGGGTACCATCTGGCAGAGGATAGCACAAGATAGGCAGATTTGGAAGCAGAATGCTGAAGTCTTCGCCCAACCACGGGACACTATGACTGGACAAGTATGATGATGAAGGTATATATATATATATATATATATATATATATATATATATATATATATATATATATATATATAATACATACATATATATATATATATATATATATATATATATATATATATATACATACACATATATAAATGTAACATAACATCGTTTTGTTAATATCAATTATATTTTCTGGTAGAACAAATGACAGGTTAATGTAAAATAACTATGTGCTCATATCTTTTTTACTAATCAGCTATTTGAACATAACCATATATCCTAACTACTTTTATTATTCATACTTTCAGAATTACTTTTTTTTCAAAAAGATTTTCAGTAGTGTTATCCATGTGTGCATGTGTAAAGTTGTAATTTGTACAACAGATAATAAAATAATACTAGCTCTGTGTTTCTACCAGGAACTCTTTGCTGGAGAGCGAAGGAGGTTATAGAGTGTGATCATCGGAACCAAGTTCGATTCAAGTCATCTACTGACATACAGGTGACTACCACAGTGTTTTGTGCCATTCAAAAACATGCAGTCATGCAGGTAACCCAACAATAACTATCTTCATCACATACCATCAATTTTGTGATCTTCCAATGTCCAGTTTATTTTTTATTAATAATCCCAAACTAATCAAATGTACCCATCTATATATTCGCCCCTCCCCCTCTATCGCTTCAGGACTTTGTGGAGCTGAAGGGAGGTGTACATGGACGTGTCATACTTGACTATGCGATGGATCTGCAGTCTACATAAAATGAACCCCACTCTAACACTCAAAATGCATATGCCATAACGAATGTAATGTTCATGGCTCAAAACATGTTGCAAACAATAACTTCCTTTTTAGCATAGTATTTGAAATATACGACGTTTCGACTCAATATATATGTATCTCAGTCACGTACTGAGCCGACATCGATTGAGCTACGCACGTAACTCGAATAATCCGATTACCAATCGAACATCCAAGTTCACTTGCTCACGTGACCCATCTTGACAAACAATGTCAATCTTCAAGGCTGCTACCCGAGGCAATCGTGGTTTGGAGAGGATTCACTCGAGTAACTGACGTCATTAGCAGTGACAGCCAGTAGGGAATGTAGGCCCATACTATATAAGATATTATTTAAGCATTACACGACACAATCATTGACAGCCAATATGGAACGTAGCCCCCTATGTATTAATGTATTAAAGTCACCACATTCTATGAATTATAATTTAACACTAATAAGATGAACATCACAATTTATTTGATTTATTTACATAAGGGGTTTATCTCCGTGATCACGATCATCGCTGTTCAATTGAATTACTCTCGTGGTACTGCGTGCGCAGCGTAAACCGGATACCACGTTACGGTTATGCCAGTAATTCGAGTAGGCCAATCGCAGTCGGCCATGATGTCATGTAATGTCGGTCACGTTTCGGCAGGGTAATTTGGCTGCCCTGGCATTGCAAATGGTACAGTGACAGCGAGGTCACGCGCCATAGGTTTTATATGTGAGTTTCCCTCTCCTAGGCGGGTTGCCCCCACAACATTGAAATCTGCCTTCACTCAGTATACAACACCACTAAGCTCTGTAATCCAGAGTCACATCTTGGATCATCACCTTTATGGAAATGATACACAACTCTAAACCAGCTCGGGGAGTGTCTCCAAGATATCTCCCTTTTGGTGAAAAACAGTAAATTAAAACTAAATGCAGATAAGACTGGATTTTCTCATCATTGGTACCTCAATGCAGCGTGCAAACCTCGATGGCTTTTCCCCGACACACATCCTAGTGAGAGTATCCCACCAGCACCTCAGTTTTAAATCTCGGAGTAACGTTTGATGAAAACTTCAGGTTCCAAAAAACATATATCGAAAACATGTCGTTGCTGTTTTTACCATAGCTGCGATCTTCGTCATATTCGCCGGTTTATATCACTTTCCGTTGCTAAAACCATCGCAGCAGCTCTAGTAAGCAGCAGACTTGACCACTGCAATTCCCTCCTTTACAATACTGCAGACAAGGATATAGCAAAAATTCAACGTGTTCAATTTTTATTTAGCAAGGTTAGTCACACTTTCTCCTCGATTTTCTCGCTCAGCCTATCAAGCACTCTCATCTACACAACCAGCATATCTAAATTCAATGCTAACTCCAGCAAGAAATTCCAGACAGCTACGCTCAACCAGTAGTAACCTTCTTTACATTCCTCGGTTGAAAATGAAAGCTGGGACCCGAATTTTCTCGGCTGCCGCTGTGGTGGTCCCAGATTCGACCAGTCCAGGATTCGTCTAAACGCATATCGCGCATGCGCGCGCATGCGCAATGATCGCTTTTATCTGTTCTGACGCGCTCTGACGTAGTGGCAACGGCATACGTCATACCCGGGCGAGATTCGACTAAATAACACAACACATTCGAATGAGTGAAAATGATCACATAGTTAATCCATTTTTATTTAAGATGTGCGTGATAACAATATTATTTCAATACTTGATGTATTACTAACGGAAACTATGTTAGTAACAAAGGCGAATCCTGACTCGGTACGAATCTGGGACCGCTACCGTCGCGGTCCCAGATTCGGTCGAATCCTGGACTGGTCGAATCTGGGACCACCACACCGCATCAACTGTGTGGAATTCGCTTCCTGCCAGTGTCTCTTTAATGCTAGCCTATCCGCTGACGTCTAAAAACCTATCTCTTTAATGCTGCCTATCCTCCTTAGATTCCTAGCACCTTCATCCATCCATTGACGACTCACGCATTGTTTTACGATTACGAGTTTGCTTAATCCCTTGGTTTTGTCGCGCCACTGAGATTGATCTTCGAGGATATTGGTGCAAAAGAAGTCGTTATTATTATTATCTTAACCACAGCTTGGTCTGACTACTTGGCAATGAAATTATATAGAACCTTTTCACTCTGGCTGTTGACTTCATCATATCAATTAATTTGCCTAGTGATCAACCCGTCATGTCGTTTGTTCCACTAGCTGAATCTGGTGTGATAATTGGAGCGAAACATGACAGCTTTGAGTGATGGATGAGGAGCAGTGTCCACTTTTACTGCCAGACATCAAAGTCCTCTGTCTAGAGTCCCCTACACCCTGACAAATACAGCAACGTCATATTTCTCTGCCAAAGTGTCCTGCCTTCAGCTGTCTGCCTCTGGCTAGCTTCCTTCACGCCACCATCGACCTTGCTGATTGTGCACATTCACCTTTCTTCTGAAAGTCCTAACTCTCGAGTTGTCTGCAACCTTCCCTGCCCAATCACTCCAGGGTCCTTGTATAGACGTTTTGTAGCTGTTAATGCTGCCAGGTTCGTCTCAACCGACAGCTTCTTGCACAATACAAGGCAGTCACTGTGCACCTTACGCAAGATCGTTGTTTCAACCAGGGTGCAGCATAAAACAAATTAATATCTAATATATCACTATAACTTACCAAACTATCATATCATGTTCTGAACGCCCAACGACAATCATAATATAATACCAAACAAATTAACGTATCATCACTACTGCACAAACCAAATGTGCTATCTTTACATTGTCACAAGCAGTCCAAGACAATGGATGAGACAATGGATGTGAGCTGTGGTGCCATTGTTTAGTCGTTGAAGCAGTAGCATTTATTGCCTAACATAGACTTAGCCTGGCCCCGTCGCTTCACAAGGTGCAATAGACTTGGCCGTGCCCAAGTTGCTCGCCACAATTAATAAAATAAAAAATGACCTATCCCACACACCAACCAGCGCCAGAAAAATAACAATTCCGCCAGAGCGGTCTTTACATCTACGTTCTAAATTTCATTCCTGATAAGGCTGCTACGGCACTTGGGTAAAAACTATTTCTAAAGCGATTTGTTTTCGTACGGATCTATAGCGTTTGCCTGACGGTAATAGTTCAAAAACATAATGGGCGGGGTGAGTTTGGTCTGAGATAATTTTGCAGGCTCTTTTTTTGGATCTGTCTTTATATATGGCTGTTAGAGAGGTGAGTTCACTACCAACAATTTTGGAAGCTGTTTTCACCACTCTGTCAAGCCTGCTCCTCTGGCGCTGACTGATGCCGCCGAACCATACACATATTGAGAATGTATGAATACTCTCAATAGCAGAACGATAGAACTGAACAAGAATTTCTCTCCTCAGCCCGAACTTCTTTAGTTGGCGCAGGAAGAACAGTCTATGTTGGGCCTTTTTGACGACAGCTTCTGTGTTATTTTCCCAAGCTAAGTCACTTGATATTATCGTACCTAGAAATTTAAAACAGTCCACCCTTTCGATAGAGTCGCCGTTAACAATAATGGGAGCAAGTGGGTTTTTTCTCTTCCTAAAATCTACGATCATCTCTCGAGTTTTGGACGCATTCAGTTGTAGGTTGTTAGTGTCACACCACGACACCAGGCTGCTAACTTCATGGCGGTATTCAGACTCATCTGAGTCCGACACCAGCCCTACTAATGTGGTGTCATCTGCAAACTATAGCAATGGTACAGAAGAGTGATGTGAAACACAGTCATTTGTAAACAGAGAATATAGCAATGGGGAAAGGACACATCCCTGAGGAGTACCCGTATTCATGATAATAGTACTGGAAACTATACTGTTCATCTTAACAACCTGTGATCGCTGTAGTAAAAAGTCCAGAAGCCAGTAACACATTGATGGGTCAAGTGACAGCAACTGAAGTTTGTCGTACAGCTGCTGAGGGATGACCGTATTGAAGGCAGAACTGTAGTCAACGAAGAGGATGCGTGCATATGTGTTCGGATAATCCAAGTGCTGCATCACAAAATGCAGGGCCAATGCAACAGCATCATCGGTGCGTCTGTTCTCCCTGTTCGCGAACTGCCGTGAATCCATGCTGGAGTTGGTGACCGACTTCAGATTTCTCAGTACCAATCGCTCAAACACCTTCATCACCACTGACATCAGAGCCACTGGGCGGAAGTCATTCAGCACGGTCGCTTTCGGTTTCTTTGGCACTGGAATTATGCTTGCTGCCTTAAAACAGACTGGAACAATGTGCAGATTGAGAGAGGCGTTAAATAAGTCTGTAAATACAGTTGCTAATTCATTAGCGCAGTATTTCAAAGTTGATGTGGAAATGTTGTCCGGGCGAGCTGCTTTCCTGCTGTTCTGTTGCTTGAGTAGCTTCCTCACCTCGTGCTCTTGAACAGTGAAGGGTGGAGGGAGTGGCACAGCAGGGTCTGGGAGGCTGACAGATGTAGGCGTCAAATTCTGGCGGTCGACGCGGGCGTAAAAGTGGTTAAAGTTGTCAGGTGTTGCTGATTCAAAGCCAGGGATTGAATGCTTTTGCTTGTAGCCAGTAATGCACTGGAGTCCTTGCCAGACAGAGCGAGTATCGTTTGAAAGGAACTGGCCTTCGAGTTTGCGCCTGTAGTCGGTTTTCGCTCCCCGTATCGTTTTTTCGACACTGTACTTGGCTTTTTTGTACAGTGCACGGTCGCCACTCTTGAAGGCTTCCTCCTTCTGTTTCAGTTTAATTTTCGTGTTGTTGGTGAACCACGGCTTATCGTTGCCGAACACTTTCACACTCTTTTGGGGAATACACAGATCCTGGCAGAAGTTTATGTATGATGTCACAGTATCTGCGTTTGTAGACAAGGGCTCTATCGTGAAGCGCACAGCCCTCCAGTCACTGATTCAGTCCATGCAACAACGTTGTAGAGGTAGTCTGTGACATGACATCTCCCGGGTGTTACAGTCACCTCTTCCTAAAGATTCCCATGTCGGCGCATCTCTCCCTCAAGACGCTGGGTTACTTACATCGATCTTGTGGATACCTATTTCCACATACCCATCCACAGAGGTTACCGAGAATGTCTTCGATTTTAGACTCCGGACACCATATACCAATTCCGGGCACTACCGTTTGGCCTTTCTCCAGCACCTTGGGTATTCACCAATATTATGACAGAGATCAAATGCTGGTACGTGTGATGGTCATCAATCTCTGTCAGTACCTGGACGACTGGCTCATCTTTTCACCATCTCACGACCAGTGACTCGAAGACACTGTACAAGTGCTCAATCTCTACCACAAGATGGGCCTCCTCATTCACGACAAGAAGTCGGAACTGATCCTAAAACAAAAATTCATTTTTCTGTGATACCAGTTCGACCTGGTTTCCTTCCAGGTCACTCCAACTCTGGATCGATATCACAAATCAAACACTGATTTGCTCATTCTTGCTAAGCCAAGGGGGTGTGCTCATACGTGGCAGATCCTGCTCAGTCTCTTGCATCCACAGAGAAAATGGTTCCTCTGGGACGGCTGCACACCCGCGAAGACCAACATTGCTGGTTAAAACATTGAAATCCCAATGTTTTAACCAGCAACTTGTGGATACCTCTTTCCCCCACGGCGGAGGAAGATTTCTAATGGTGGAAGTCAGCACAATGTTCTGATGGGAGCCCCAGTGACCCCGACAGAACCAGACACTCAGTTGTTCATGGCTGCATTGAACATCGGCTGGGGAGCACATTGGAATGCATTGACGGTGTCCGGTGTATGGACAACAATCGAGAAAACACTTCAGATCAAACTACTCGAGTTAGAAGCCATACACATAGCCATGCTCCACTGGCTGCGGAAACCTATGGGCCTGACAGTCCTGGTTGCGTCAGACAACTCCACTGTAGTGTCCTACATCAACAAGCCACTGTAGTGTCCTACATCAACAAGCAGGGCGGAACACGGTCAATACAGCTGTGCAGACGGACCAAGAAGCTACTCCTCATGTGTCAGGCCAACCAAATAGTACTCTGGGCATGACACATCCCCGGGAGATTGAACGTCCTTGAAGACATTCTGTCATGCCCTTCCCAGATGTCAGGTACAATATGGTCTCTACATCCACATGTCTTCCAAGCACGGGAATGGGGAATCCCATTATTGGATCTGTTTGCAACGAGGTGGAATCACATACTTCCACTATTTGTGTCCCCTGTTTCAGCTTTGACAAAACCACCGCTAGACCAAACATCGGATCAGCTGCTTTCATGGAAGACAGTTTTCCTCATTGCGCTTACTTCCGGGAAACGTCGGGGCGAAATCCATGTCTTTGAACATTCCCGAATACAACGGACCTGTCATTCATAGCATAGATGCAAGTATTGGGCAAGGGCCCAAAATGCGTTCTTTCATGCACAATTCCAACACTTGACCGTCAGTTGAGCTATGGCATAGCTGAAGACCGACTCCTGTTCCCAATATGGGCATTAATATTCTACCTGGAACGGTCCATGCCTTGGAGGGACACAAGCGCCTCCTCTTTGTGTGGAGGATCTTCAAATCGGCATAAACGAGACATTGTACCACCCACAATCTCTGGGTGGATCCAGAAAACGATTCTGGATGGTACACAAATTCCCCTACACCTCTCCTTGAGTCCCACAAGGTTAAGGCGCACCAGGTACGATCCATGGCTGCATCGCTCGCATTCCACAGACAGGAACAGAGTCTGCGAGCTGATACCTGGCGTTGTCATAACACCTTAACCGACTTTTATCTCAAGGACCTATCTCTCTATTCTGCCGATCTCATTCAACTAGGACCGGTAGTGGCTGCAGAATCAAATCTGCACCCCACATTAGATTTAACAAGATTTAACAAGATTGCCACCTAGAGATTCAAGATGGCAGGTGGACTAGGAAGCCATTTGGCTTATCAAGAGTCCAACCTATCTATTAGATATATGTCAATTTTATTTTTAAATATATTAACACTACTAGCACCTACACAATCAGCTGATAATCTGTTCCATTCGTTTACTTTCTTTGTAAAAATGAGAAAATTCTAATATCTAGTCTACACTGCTTCTTTGCTAATGTAACTCCATATCCTCTAGTCCTTCTCTCTTCCTTGACTGTGAAAAAAGTATTTCTGTCAATATTTTCATACCCATTCAATATTTTAAACACCTCAATCTGATCTCCTCTCAATCTTCTGGTTTCTAGTGTTGTTAAACCACATTCGTTTAGACGCATATCATAACTAATATTCCTGAGTTTTGGTATAATTTTGGTTGCTCTCCTTTGTACTCTTTCTAGCATATCAATATCCTTCTTGCGATATGGCCTCCATGCTTGTATGAAATATTCTAAGTGAGGCCTAACTATTGTTTTATACAGCGGTATTATTAGTTGTTTTTCTTTGTACACTATATTTCGCCTAATTAATCCAGGAATTTGGTTTCCCTTCGCTGCTGCAATTCCACACTGCTCTGATACCTTCATGTCGGCACTAATAGATAACCCTAAGTCCTTTTCCTTTAAGGTAGTATTTAGTACATACCACCCATTGTATATTGTGCATCTTCATTCCCATGTCCTGTGTGGAGGCACTTTCACTTTCCAAAATTAACAGCATTTGCCACTTCTCAGACCATTCTATCAACTTATTAAGATCACCTTGTAAATGCTGTCTATCTGCATCACTTTTAATTTTCCTAAACACTTGTGTCGTCCGCAAACTTCAACACATTGCTTGTTATGTCATTTCCAGTTTGAAAACCTCCCCATCAACTACTACTCTTTGTCTTCTATCAATAAGCCATTTTTCTATCCAGTTGATCATACCATTTCCTATGCCATGGGCCTTTAGTTTAAGTAGTAGTCTTTGGTGTGGCACTTTGTCAAAGGCTTTTTTAAATCTAACTAGATTATATCTACTGGTGATCCCTCATCTACCCACTTTGTGACATCTTCCAAAAACATAACATATTTGTTAAGCATGACCTCGCTTTTAAAAACCCATGTTGAGATGGGTTTATCAATTTATTTTTAACAAGAAAATCAACCAGGTGATCTTTAACTAGTCTTTCTAATAGTTTGCAAATCACCGATGTTAAACTCACTGGTCTATAGTTCTCTGACTTGTTTCTGGAACCTTTTTTAAATAATGGTATAATGTTTGCTTCTTTCCATTCTAACGGAACTATTCCCTCCTCTAATGACAAATTGAACACTGTTGCGAGCGGTATGCTGATTTGTTCTACAATTTCCAATAGTAATTTGGGAAGAATCCCATCCACTCCAGGTGATTTATTATCCTTCATATCTCTTATTTTCATAGCTACCATTGTTGGGGTTACAATTAGTTGTCCTAAATAGTCAAACTCTCTCCCTTCGAACTTAGTCTCAAGTACTGGTAATATACTAATATCTTCCCTGGTAAACACCGAACTAAAGTACTCATTTAGGTTTTCTGCCATTAAGAATCCCTCTGTTATTATGTTTCCATCACTACCTTCTAGAGGACCGACCTTATCCTGAACTTTCTGTTTACTTCGAACAAACGCTTGCTGTCATGTTTTATATTAAAAGCTATTTTTGTGTCGTAGAGATCATTAGAGGTAACATTGTTTATATCCCACCATCCATTCATCTGATTCTGGACCTTGTGAAGTGACGGAGCCAGGATAAGTCTATGTTAGGCAATAAATTCTATATTTTTAGAATTAAAATATATATTTATAAGTAACATACTTACCTGGCTCCCTCCATCCCTGCTTTAGGGAGATTACCTATCACAGTATGAGCTTTTTTGCAGTGATTGGATGGGGGTGGGAGCTGTGGGGATAGGTAATGTTTTCATTTTATTAATTGTGGCGAGCAACTTGGGCACGGCCAAGTCTGTTGCACCTTGTGAAGCGACGGAGCCAGGTAAGTATGTTACTTATAAATACATATTTTAATTATAAAAATTAGAATTTGTTGGTTATCCCATTTGTTGTGGCTGTAGAGACCGATTCTTGAATGGTCGTTCTGTGGCATGTGTTACAAATGAAGACACTTATTGGTCTGTTTTCAGCCTGAGTAGTAAGTAAATATAATAAACTTTATGTAGGCACTAAAATCCAAAGTAAAACATGTAGTGTTGACAATAGTAGTGATAAATGTCAAACAATAAATATAATAGAAATACAAGTAGAGCATATTTACAAGATTTAACAAGAAAGCCACCTAGAGAATCAACTCTAGATGGCAGTTGGACGAGTGGAATCTATCTATCTAAGTGTACCCTGCCCTTCTTAGGTACATGTCGATTTTACTTTTTAAACATTAAACACCTACACAATCATTTGATAATATATTCCATTCATGTATTGTTCTTTGTGAAAATGAGAATTTTATCAAATCTAGTTTAAACTGCTTCTTTGCTAATGTAACTCATGTCCTTTAGTGCTTCTCTCTTCCTTAACCGAGAAAAAATATTTCTGTCAATATTTTCATACCCATATTTTAAACACGTCTATCTGATCTCCTCCTCACTAATCATGGTTGTACAGAAATGAACTAGAGAAACTAAAACTAAATCAAATATTGCATTATTGTAATTAATATTATGTGTCAATGTAATCAAGAAATAGAAGTGTGTGTGTATGTGTGTATGTGTGTAAGACAGTTTATTACAATGTAACATTAAAAAACAAGGCATTTGTGCATTGTGGCGTCTATATGCACACAATACGAATCTATACATTTTCTTACTTCCATCATGCATTCAACATGATAAAACTAAGCTATGCAAAGAGTACATTTAGCAGCCAATTGACAACACATTGTAGGAAAATTGTACATATCTTTACATAAAAACTTTCAACTTGGTAACATCATATCAGTATCGTCTGAACGTTATCTTAAAAGGTTACAAAAGCGTATAGACGCGTATTTAAACAATATCAGTAAATTAGGTAACTGGCTATGTATAATTAAGCTGACATTTAAAAGTTGTATATCTCTCACTAAAATAAATAAATAGTAATAAACACGCATGGCGACATAAAACTAAACCGAATAAAGAAATTTTAACGGCACATAAAATGTAAAATAGAATTAACTACGGATATAAAAAACTAAACCGACAGTTGTGTGGTACACTCCACTACCCTTTATAGTTTATTCAAATTAATTATTTCCTGATGTCGAAGTAGTTCCCTAATGAGGGGTGTGTTCACTCTTACTACACCTATCGGAAGAGATCAGTACAAATATTCATATTCATGTGTATACTAGTTAATTTAGTTCGATCTGATATTTCCCTGACACTGAAAGATAACGATCAATCTCGTGATGTGTTGTATCTGTTTGTTTGTTTCTTTCTTTCTTTGTTTTAGCCAGCCGGAATGGTCGCATTCTTCATCATGACCAAGGGCAAACACCCGTATGAGAAGACGTATGAAATAGAATCAAATATTGTAGAGGACAACCCAGACTTGACTGCCGTGAAGGATGAGGTGGCCTGTGACATGTTGACAAGCATGCTGGCGGGTGATCCAACCAAGAGGCCATCGGCAGCAAAGTTGCAACGGTGAGAAGCAGTAGACTGGACATAAGATATATGTATGTTGGCTTTAAGGGCAGGTTATAAGGTAAATAAATATTTTCGTTTTTTAATCCTTTGTACCAAAGGTCCAATGGACTTATGGCATCACTCTACGTCTGCCGTTCATTAGGTCTCAGATATCAGAGGCCATTGAAGATCTATTGTTCAAATTGTGTACATACGTTTCGTAGGGTACTGTTACCATGCAAAAATAAACATTTGATTGACTCATTTTAAAGCCTTCAATGGTTTGCTAGGGCCTAACAACTGGTATATTTTCCTATTTTCTTCACGAATTGTTTGGCAGCTTTTCCCAAAATTTTCACAGATGTATCTGAGGGTATCTGTACCAAGTTGTTTGTAAGGGCATCTCAGGGCCTCTCCAAAAATATGTAAAAATCTTGCCTGTTTCTGTCTGGGTTTTAACAGATCTCAGGACACAAACACCTGTGGTAATGCGTACAGGTATTGGTGAGACTAGAATCAGTCACTCCACAGTCTCAGTTTAGCAGGGACACTTCCAGCCTTCTGTTATGCATGGGGACTTTGATTAATTGCTCTCCCTGGAACAATAACCTAGTAGATCATGTTAAATTGGATAGTTGCTGTCTGCATGTTTTAAGCTATATTTTCATTTATGCTTCTCATTTTGTATGCAAGTTCTGTTTAGTTTGAGGTTTGTTTAATTATCTTTAAAATGATGTTGCTTTGGTGTGTACTGGTTAAAGATTCGTCAGTTGTCAACTTTAAGTGACAATTGACAAAGATAGAAAACGAATATTCTAGACAACCATAGAGTGATAATCCATACACTTTATTTATATTGTCTGCTGCATCGTCACAATTTGGCTGTTTCAAGTCATCTCATGAATAACCAGAACAAATGCCATAGTGGTGATCACTGTGAAGAGACGAGACGGTGATTATGATTCACCAAAACCCATTTCATTCAGAATTACGAACACACTATAATTGTTGTCTTTATATAGTCCAAAGTACGTCAATGCCACTTGGCCTATTCTTTCTTCACAATTTGCAATTTTGATAACGTCTGTTAATGCATTCTGTCTATCAGAATAAGGACAAATACATTTATTATGACCCCAAAATATAAAACAAAATCACACAATAAACATGTCAGGTAACCTATATGCATTAACTACCACAACTAAAATACATATATAATTATTATGTAAGGGTGAATATGTTATTGGTTGAAAGCAGAATAATAAATCTGAAAGCAAAATGTGTACATTTTAATTATAAGAGACGTGGTCAGTAGCCCTTGGATAGACACAGTGTTGTTATCAAGAGTAATGTCAGAATACCAGATGTCCTGATGTCTTATAAAAAATAAGCATTAAAGTGCACAGAAAGGGTGTAGGAAAAAACTAATTAATTATGCATGATCATGGACAAGTCATGTCTGCTCCTACCCTTCATTTGCATTTTTTTTTTCAGTTTGATAATTTCTTTCCCGGTGTCACCATTTAAAGATTGTTCAGCAAATACTGATCAGAATAATTTCAAACTCTCAGTATGTGCTGGTTGCATAAATATATATATATAAATAGATGGTAGCTCTTTACAGGCAAAGAAAGTGTTTTTTCAAACTTTTTACAAATTTGTTGTGTGTGTGGTGATGACATGTATTAATTTTTCGTTAACCTACACAATCAACCCCATCTTCCTCAGCGAGTCAATATGTTTCAGCTGGTCTGTTCTGACCTGTTGATCAATGTGCAGTAGGAGAATCTTTGATGTCATTTTGTTGATGTGTGTGCAGCAGTGTTCAGTAAATTTCAATTATCTTGAATCTAGTGTATTTAACAAATATTAAGCAAGATTGCCATCTAGAGCTACTAGCTCTAAATGGCAAGCAGACACAGAAGCCTCTGGCTTATAGAGAGTCCAACTCCTTCCTGCATGCATAACTAATGTAGTAGTGTTTTTGTTGCCATTCTTCTGCAACGTTTATAGTATTTTCTCTGCCCCCCATTATTGCCAGTATGCCCAATAACACAATCTGCCCAACGCTAGCCTTCTTCAGTGTGCAGTCTTGGCTCATTTATATATCAATGATGGCAGTCATGCACAAGAATAGATCCCCAATTTTCACTACCAATGGTCTACACTTTCTGTGACGTCCTCTGTATTTGCCCCTGAAAGACGTACAATCATATCTTCCTCTGTGTTACTGCCTTGTCCAACTTCCTGTTACTAGAATATGACCACTCACCCCTTATTTGCTGCATCTGCACAACTATTGACTTCCATCCGTTGCAGCTCCTCAACACTGCCATTCATCTTTCTTTTGCTCAACACGTCGTCTTTCTTCTCCTTCTTCTCTACACTCTCTTGATCTATGCCAACTGATCCTTTTTCTTTACCTAAGCCGAGTACTTGATGATGATGGTGGTTTACTATAAAAGCTATCCAAACATTCAACTGTACATTTTATATATTTGATTATATTCAGTTGTACATTGTATACGTTTGACTATATATAATGAGGGTGTTAAGCCACTAGTGGCAGATGCTCCTCTGATACATGCAATACATATATGTTGTTATTGTTTTCCATGGTGCAAACTAACATAAAGAAAACAGTGCAATTAAATAATAGAAAACTAGAGCACTGGCAAAAATAACATGAATACAATTGTCTTACTTTTTGTATAGGGGTAAAACTAGTCGGTACAGTTAGAGTATGTTCTTTCAGACACCCATTTTTCTGGAGTGAGGATGAAAGGTACCAGTTTCTCTCAGCAGTTGGCCATCAGCCTGAGGTAGCAAACAGGCAAGTAGGATCTTTACTATGTTTGCCATTTAAAATTCAGTTGACATAGTGTGTTCTGCTAATATACTCTATGTACATCATGCTGCATACTGTACATTAATTTAAAAATAAAATAAGTTTTTAGTCTATGCCATAAGTCCATTGAACTTTCGGCCCAATGGACGTATGGCGTCACTTCCTGTCTTTGTGTTGAACTTTTGCACTTTTTAACATACTGTGCACATAAATTTGATAGGCACATTCTCAAGCCACCTACGGTTCTTTAAGGCCTAAAAACTGATGCATTTTAAGTTTTCCTCTTTTATTAGACTGGACTATGGTAATTGTTCTCCCTTAAGCAGGGGACTGTATCAATAACCCGGTAGATCCCTGTTAAGCTGGATAGTTGTGTCTGCATGTTTTAAGATATGTCTTCCTTGAAACTACTGATTTTGTATGCAAGTTCTGTTTATTTTTATGTTTATTTAATTATTTTTTAAATGATTGACTGATTAAAAATATATTGTCACCTTTAAGTGACAATTGATGAAGATAGAATTGTAATATTCTAAACATCTATATACACTGTAATAAAAATCGTACACTTTACTGATATTGTCTGCTGCATACACACAATATGGCTGTGTTTCTGGTTTTCTCAAATGAATAACCAGATAAAATTACAGTTAAGTGATTATGGTGAAGATAATGCAATTTATAGTTGATTGAATGTTTCTAAGGGTACCTCAGTGCCTCCCCAAAATCTACATATTCTCATTTTACATTGGTCTTCTTGAACAGAATAATTGCTTATTCAGGCCTGCATAGTTTGATCCCAACTCTGGAGGCTATGTGGCCTGCCATAAACCATCGCTAATTGATTATTTGTCTTTCTTGCTTGCCCACTACCATGCACTGAAGACTAGATGGCCTGCCTGGAGAGCTTACCTAATTGGTATTACATCAATTAATCTATATCTTCAATGCAATGTTTATTTTGATGCTTATTTCATTATCTTAAAATGGTATGATTGGTATATTGTCATCAGTAGGTGATAAACATGTAAAATTTATATTCTGAACAACTACATAATGATATATCTGATATGTTATTGGTATTAACTGCATTCCGATCACATGTCTGGCTGAGTGGATTAGAAGTAGGTAACTCCATTTTGATTATAAATCAGTAATGAACAGTCCTGTTGCTACACCCAAACAGTGTGGCTGTGTTTCTTGTCATCTCCTTTGTATAACCAGAGGAATTATCTTCAAAACGATGTGACCGTGGTGTCTACTTATTAAAGATATATTATCACCTGCATGACAGAGATAGAAAATTAATAGTCTAGACAACTATAGAGTGGAAAATCATATGCTTTATTTTTATTGTTTGCTGTTTTCACAACATCCTGTGTTTCTGGTCATGCGACATGAATAACCAGAGATAATGCCCATTAGATTATTACAGCAAAAACTTTGATTCACCAAAACACATTTCATTCAGAATTGTCAACTCAATGTATAGTCCAAAGCATTTCCGGGCCACTTGGCCTATTTTATTTTGCGTCAGATGAATTCAAAACAACATTCCCTACATTTTACACTGTTATATAAATCCAAAGTAGACAAGTCATGGGAAACATTTCCATTATTAGATGACGAACATGATTGGATATTCTGTCTTAACATAAGTTGTACAATACAGATATATTCATTTCAAAATTAAAGTGATGCCAAATTACTCTGTAAGTTTTAAAATATGATGGGTATACTGTAGTTTAAAAACACCTCTTTAATTATGAGTCGCTGTGGTTCGTTTTATTGTGTATAAATGTGATTTTTGGGCCAGTACTTGATTGT
Organism: Ridgeia piscesae; assembly: GCA_025642075.2. Classification (NCBI taxonomy): domain Eukaryota; kingdom Metazoa; phylum Annelida; class Polychaeta; order Sabellida; family Siboglinidae; genus Ridgeia; species Ridgeia piscesae. The sequence continues at coordinate 161,055 of JAODUO010001270.1, forward strand.
TATTTTGGTTCTTTTCCACAGTCAAGATCGTAGACATGCAAACTGTGATGTTAGAAACTTCCTCGAATCTGCCAGTGCTGACATCACCCCACACGGAGACTGGGTAAGACTGTTTAGAACATTGTAGATTGGATGTGAGCACATGTATATCTAATAACATACATTAAAGAGTCTGTCCCTAGTTTGCTACACACATTTCCTGCATATGTCTTTTCACAGGTATAAACAATGAAAGGTAGACAATTTTGCCACAAGGCTGCAGACGCCACTGACCACAGTTATAATAAGGCCCCCCTCTTTTGAGTTGCTTGCCTACTGTACTGATAAAAACAACATAATACTATATATATAAGTTGACTGTGTTCTTTTTGTAACTGTCATTTGTGCTTTGAACATTCAAAAACAATTAATACACCAATTAGTCACATTTTTGTCTTATCATAATACGTGTATAACTATTGTAATAACTATTTTTAGTTCTTTGAGCAAAAAGGTCCAGTGGATTTATGAATTCACTTTGTGTCCGGCGTGCACTATCCACTGTTAGCTCCCATATCTCAGGAGCCATTGAAGCCATTTTCTCAAAGTTTACATAGACGTTTCTTAGAGTAGTGTCACTATGTAGGATATATAAATGATTGAATCATTTTAAGCCTTCTAGGGTCCTCTAGGGCTTACAAAACTGCTACACTTTCCTTTTTTTCAAAATGTATTTCTGTGTATTATCCCATTTTAGGCCAATCCTCGCCACATCACCAGTGAAGCTGAACCCCGTAGATGCCTTTTAACTGGACAATTGCCTGCCTGCAGGTTTTTAATTCTTCAAAACTACCCATTTTCTAAAACCGCATGTTGTGTTTATTTTGATATCTGTTTAATTATCTATAAAATGATGTGACTGTGGTGTATTCTGGTTAAAGATATATTGTCACCTGTAAGTGACAAACATAGAAAAGTTGTATTTTAAACAACTATAGAGTCACAATTCGTAACTTGATCTCTAATTGTGCATAGGATACATTGGTAATTTGGTAGTACACAAGATATTTGTATTTGATTGAAGGTCTTTAAGGAGTCTCAGGGCCTCCCAATAACTATATGTCCACATTTTGCCTATGACTGCCTGTACAGGTTGGGAGACAATACCTATGTATTCAGGACTGCCTCACTGACCCCTAACTCTGGAGGCTGGGTGGCCTGACATGAACCCTGGTATATAAGTAGTATAATATAAGTGTGTGCAACGTTTAAACCTGATTTGTCACCTAAACCGAGCTGAGATTGGTGCCTTCTTTACATTCCTGTAATTTTGCTTCTAGTGGGACTAGATGAATACAGTAATCTATAATGGAAATGGTGTTTCTTTCCATTTCTTGAATAAAGACACATGTTTTTATGACAATGTGACAGACTTTCCTATGTTGCCATAGTTACTATACTATTATAACTAAATATCGTACACTTTATTGATATCATCTGCATTCTGATCACTTGGCTGGCTGAGTGACTAATCCCACACGTCACGAGTCTTGTCGCTGCATCCACACAATTTGGCTGTGTTTCTGGTCATATCATATAAATAACCATGTGTATGGTATAATTAGAATCGTGGGTAAATTGCGTTTATGGATTGTGTGCCTAGACTAATTAATTGAGTAGTGGCTCAGAGGTAGAGCATCAGACTCGCGACTAAGAGGACCCTGGTTCGAGTAACTCTACATTGCTCCAGTTCATTAAACTGTATGATTGAGTGCATGGCTATAGGCAGTCATGAATATTTGTATACAAATAGTCTTCATGAATTAATTGCCACGTGGCTGAATGCTTCCCAGAGAAACTGAGATGGTGTTCGATTGAACAGGTATGCAAGGCAGTAAAGTGCAAAAGCGTTTTGAGCAATCCTGAGGATTGGATACAGCGCTATATAAGAACTTAAACTTTACTGTAATTGAAAAAGTAACACATACAATTCCTGTGGCACACAGCGAACGCTAAATGACTGGACAAAATTATTTTGCTTTTGTTTATGTTTCCCAGAAACCCGTTGCTGGCAAACTGAGCAAGCTGAACAGCAAATTCCAGGGAGATTTCAAAAAAACGGGTTATACAGAATCCATCTGCAAACTGTTGCGAACTGTTCGAAACATACAACACCACTATGAAGAGCAGTAAGTCTAACGTTCAACTCTGCTATAGTGTAGTGTTAGAAAGCCATGGACCTATGACCAGACTACATTATGAACAGCATTTGTTACAATCAAGCCTTTACACAAGTACCCCGTTAAATGCATTTAACTAACTTTTAAGTCAGTTTAATGTATTTTGGTAAAAATGTTGATTATGATTCCTCCAACTTTATAAAAGTTCACTAATATAAGACGTGGTTTAGTAATATGGTTATAGGCAGAATTGGACAATATTATGATAAGCCATGTCATACTTACAACATTCAGCAGTTTAGTACTTTCGTTATTATAAACTCATGGAGAGTGTATTGGAATGCATACGTTAGGAGCATATTCCGTATCTTGAATTTTTGAATTATATTAACATGATTATTAAATTGTCTTTATAAATGAAATTATTCAACTACTTTATATTAATGACATCGTTACAGTGTATTTGTTAAGTAATAATGTAAGTTGCTTAAAATGTGTGTGTAACCTTTTTTGCAGGCCAGTTGATGCAAAGGCTGACCTTGGGAACACATGTTGCCCATACAGGTTCTTTGACAGACAGCTGCCGCTCCTGTTCATCAGAACTTACAACATCATCAGTAAGACGGTTGGTACATCAGACGACTGGACAGAGAGAGAACATTTGAAGGTGTACTTTGGTCAGCCCACGTAGACATCAGTGTGCACCAAACAACTGAACTGAGAAAACACCTAAAGGCGTAATTTTCGCATCTCACATATCCACTGTGCACTAGACAACTGGACCGAGAGAACAACTGAATGTGTACTTATCTCATATCACGTAGATATCAACGTGGTGAAGTGCGTAGTGCCATCCTATTGCAATGGACAATTCTCAGGATGTCACAGAGCAACATAATTATATTCCTAATCTGATCAGTACCTAAATGGATGAGACTATGTATATTTACCCCTGGTAATTAGCAACTGTAAAACCTTTTTTGTTATGTGTGTCTTGATTTGGAACAGATATTATATATATATATATATATATATATATATATATATATATATATATATATATATAAAGTAATGACGTATATCATGATTGCTCGCTGTTCATAATTGACAACAGTTTCAGAAGTATACAAAGAGTACGCTAAAATACCGGTTGTCGTGACTAATACGTACCACCAGTAGCCGGTAGTCTACAACAGAATGGGCTGTGTGGAATGTGCAGACCTAACACCTTACAGTTTCACATGTATTTTATCTGTCTGTGTGTGGATGCGAATGGTGGATGTACACGCTTGTGCGTGTCTGTATATTCTAAAACTCCATTTTGGACACCATGCAAAATCGTGTTTCATTTAGCAAATTATTTGAGCAGCTTGTGTGCACGCCGATTTAACGACAACGTAAATGAATTGTGATTGACAAATTCGACAATGACAGTGAAAATAGGCAATCGAGAATTCGATAATCCATTATGGTATTATGGCCTAAATATCATTGCTTACCAGGGTGCATGCTCACTAAATTTACCATTCAGGTTATGTTTTTATGCATGCCTGTGTGTGTGTGTGTGTGTGTGTGTGTGTGTGCGTGCGTGCGTGCGTGCGTGCGTGCGTGCGTGCGTGCGTGCGTGCGTGCGTGCGTATTAAATTCTGTATGAATGAATATCATACACCGTCATCATCATCACTTATATGTTATTCAACAGGAACATCGGAAGTCAAATATATGGGTGAGATTATTGACAGTAACAATTGTGAAAACAGCTACAAACTCATTCCAGTGCTCATTAATTGAACATAGTTGTATCTCCAGGTACCTTAAAGCGGTTTTCTTGATCTGGGATACAGGTAGCATCAAGATCCTATATGACACTTCATGATTTTGAAACATTTAAAGTTTTCTGTGATTTTATAAGCTTTTAATATTATAAAATGTACGTGTCGTTTTCGTATTTTATTACTGCACTGTTCATAAAAAATAGAATACTATTCTTGATAACTTTACTTCCATTTGTCTTTTTATCATGTTATTATGGTCTTACAATAAAAAAATACCATTGCATATGTGTATTGAAGTTGTTACCATATTATAGTCTTTTTCGCATCACATACAGAATGACTAAGTTAATGACGCCGACTGTCCTACTAAAATAAGGCAATGCATATATACATTAACAGTTGTAAAAATACTTCGAACCTATATTAGTCGCCATGCTAAGTCTCCTACTGTATTTTATATTTATTAATATTTTGTTTAAACAGTGTCCCAAAAATACCGTCACGTGCGTGACGACTCGTCTTAATTACGCAAATTGTGGGCCTATCACGTAGAAACCTGAAATACTCTAAAAAGTCGATTTGCATACATGAAGTTTAATATGCTAGAAACAGACAATGAAATCAAATATTTTCCGTGACGTAAGGACAAAGCGCGTGCGTCACGTACAGAAAAAAATCATCACGTAAAAACGGTATCAAACGCATGCATTGTTGGGCAACTCGATACAACATCTAGGCTTCTTGTAGTGTGTCTCTGACACTGAGGGGCTACTTGACAGTTTGAGTAAACACTTGAAAGCAAGATTTGACGGTTATGTAAGAAAGGTGATGCTAGTCTCTAACTTGTATAGTTACCCTTGACATAACAAAACATATCGAACATGTGTGCGTAATCCTGAATCAACTAGCTGATATTTACCATTTGCGCCACTTTTGGTGAGGAATTCTCGGGACATTTTATATATTTAAAGGCAATAGTTTTCTCTCGTTCTGTACGTGATGTTTCGTTCTGTACATGACCAATCAGTAATAAATAATGTTAATCACAGCTGTCATGCTGTTTGCTGTGGTTCAGGCTATATATTTATCAGTATAAAACATGCATTTGATAGTTAAATACTAAAAAGTTATAATTTACAACTTCGAGTGTGTTTTGTTAATGCTCTTGTGATAGTTATAAATGTATGTCGATATAAATATGTAGTTACACATACTTTGCGATGGCAGTGCTTGTTATCTGTTGGGTATTTTTTTACACTTTAACCACGGCTTCAGAGCAGGCTTCTCATGTGAAACACAACTTCTAACCACCATGCATGACCTATTCTCTTCCTTCGACACCGGAACCCAGACAGACATGGCAGTGTTAGATTTTAGCAAGGCATTTGACACCGTTCCCCACTCAAAACTCCTTACATAATTATCCCATTACGGAATAGGAGGCACAATACTTAAATGGCTAAACAAATTCCTGACCGGAAAAACAATGAAAGTCGTACTCGATGGTAAAATGTCGAGAGAAATACCTGTTGATTCTGACGTCCCACAAGCCACAGTCTTAGGCCCTTTGCTCTTCTTGTGTCACATAAATGACTTACCAACCGCCTCTTTGCAGACGATTGCCTATTATACAGGAAAATACAGACATTCAACGACCATATTTTGCTACAGAAGGACTTGACGCAACGTGGGAAGTGGGCAAATACCAGGGTCACTCTCAATAAGGTCTCTCTGGTACCGTGGCAGTGCTGACATGCATTGATAGCCAACAGCTGTCCAGCCCATATCCAAGATAACTACAAATAGTTGTTTTCTGAACAATATGTTACAGGAGTGTTTTCAAACGATGCCTATAATGATAATGATTCATATACTTTTATTTGCTAACCGCATTTAAGCAGATACAGGTACATATATATGCGTGCGTGCGTGCGCGTGCGTGCGTGCGTGCGTGCGTGCGTGCGTGTGTGCATATTTTGCAAAAAAGGAAAGAAATGATTGTTGTGGGATGCGAGATTCATACTACAAATAAACTGATCGCAGGAGCAAGTAAAGTAATATATATATATATTAAAATATATATATATATATATATATATATATATATATATATATATATATATATATATATATATACTTAATGATGTATATAATCTTAAGTTATTATATGAAACGTATTATGTCAATGTTGCCTTACCCAGCAAAGATAGACAGAGGGAAATTGCAAAACGTCAGCAACGTGATACTCTAGATAGACTCGTAATACTCAGTTCAAAGGGGAAAAATATCTAATTCGTGTGGTCATCATAATTGTATGCCTAATGTTGTGTAATGAAATTGATAGGGGTGGACTAGGTTTTCTAAATAAGGGACTGAACTCGGGAAACATTGTTGGACGGCTGGTTCGGAGTTCATCCGTGACGTAGTCGTTCTCAAAGTTTAGTCTTCGCCCCGAACAATGACGATAATCCGTGTTCATGTAGTTGGGAGATCAAAAAGGCATCATCATCCAGAGTCGAATAGGGCATAGTTAGTAGAAGATTCGTAAGAGCATCGTGGGAACAGTGAAGTTAATAACACATTTGAAAAATTCCTAACTTTCACATCATCTGCCAAGGACATGCCACCTCCACAGTGAACGGATCTCAGAGCTAATTGGCATCTTTCGCACGTCGGACCGGGAAGTGTGTTTGGAATTCCGTTTGGCATTGACGACTGGTAGACCTACGTGAGTCTGCACCAGTTGTCGCATATTCTATTTCATGATTTCTTCATCATAAAGCGCGACGTTGATATGATTAAGGCACGTTCTTTATGTAACCCAGCTTCTAGACAGCCGTTTTCCGAAGGTTTCTTTACGAATTTTCGAGATTTTATAATCATTACAGATGTGTTCAAATAATTATGACTTCTCATCTTGTTGCTATTCTTCTTTAGTTCCCTGTTCTACGTAACAGTGGTGCGGCTGCTAGTCCGCACACAGTCTTGACAAGAGATAGCGTGTGATATAATATTATCTTAAATTTCAATGCGAATGCAGGACGATGGATCATTCAATGATGTACTTATGAATGCTGATACATGTCACCTCCTACATTACCGTTCGGTATTCTGTAAGCATATTTCTCTGTCCGTGCAGATGCTTGCACGTTGTCACATGATAGCCACAAAGTACGTTGTCACATGATAGCCACAAAGCACGTTGTCACATGATAGCCACAAAGCACGTTGTCACATGATAGCTACAAAGCACGTTGTCACATAATAGCCACAAAGCACGTTGTCACATAATAGCCACAAAGCACGTTGTCACATGATAGCCACAAAGCACGTTGTCACATAATAGCCACAAAGCACGTTGTCACATAATAGCCACAAAGCACGTTGTCACATGATAGCTACAAAGCACGTTGTCACATAATAGCCACAAAGCACGTTGTCACATAATAGCCACAAAGCGTCAACACGACTAGCATTCAAGGTGTTGAAATAATGTACTTTCACCAACCGGACTTCTAGTACGTATGCTTGACTGTTTTTTATCGTGGTCGAGGAAATAGTAACGTGATACCCTATCCTGGGGCGTACACCAATTTATGAGCCGCTTGTGGTGCTGAAAACGAGAACAGTGTTACAAGTAACTTTGGCCGACAACTTGGCGAAACGCCATCCTTTGCTTCGACCAGACGCTTACGCGTCGGATTGCCGGCGTGTGAGAGTTTGATCGGTTGGGTGGGGGGGGGGTGTGCGCGCGTGGTAGGGGCACTGACCGAGCAACTGTGTGAAGCAGCTTCGCGTTTTAGTACCATTTTTTCGACGTTGCGACTACACGCATTGTAGGAAATGGCTGCGTAGTCTCCAGTGGCTATGTGCCAGTCAATCGGTCTAGAACGACTAATTCCTCGTGGGGCATTTTATCATACGCAATGCGTGGATATTAACTGTGCATCGTAAAACATTGTAACGACAAAGCGCGAACATCTGACGAATCTGTGTTACGAAATGCAGTGCAATGGAATCTAACAGCGGCTTCGCGAAGCTCATCTTCCTCGGTGCAATCTTGGGTGAGTTGAACGAATAGTAGTAATAGCTTTTATTGTTACATAATGTCATGTACATATAATAATCAGCAACACTAAAGTAATAATTACATGTCTAAGGACATTATACAACTGTTCAAGTTGAACGAATTGCATCCATCGAAAGGAATATACTTCAATACAACATTGTCGCGGTACACTTAACGGACATCACACAAAGTAGACGTCCAGTAGAACGAGCAGTCGAATTATTAATGCAACGGACGGCACAGACCCATCTAAGATACACACATATATCGCAACTGTTCATTTGAATGGAAAACACTTGATAGGTGTTAAACTTCTACTGTTTGAAAAACCAAATATGTATTGTAATGCTTGTTGTGGAAACGATGGTATTGCATACATTACTTTTAAATAATAACTTCGTTGTATAGTTATACGGAGCACAACACACAGACTCTGACATCTGAAATTAACTAATGTGTCCCAACTGTCCCACACTAACACCACGGCGCCATCCACAACATACGTCACGTTATCTGTTGACATTTGATATCGCACTCTCTACTGACGATCCTTAGCTATATATGACTTCATTATTTCTCAGTTGTCTGTTCTAACGGTTCACAAAAGCGCGCGCAGAAACACACCTGCGCGTATGCGCGCGCATGCACGCGCACACCCACACACCAACATACACATGCACCACACACACGTAACTCACATACTCAAGCGCACACATACACATGCATGCATCGCGCGCGCACACACACACACACACACACACACACACACACACACACACACACACACACCACACACACACACACACACACACACACACACACACCACATCACACACACACACACACACCACACACACACACACACACACACCACAAACACACACTCACACACCATCACACATACACACACACCACACCACACACACACACACTCACACACTCATACACTACACACACATCACACACACACACACACACACACACACACACACACACACACACACACACACACACACACACACACACACACACACACACACACACACAACACACACACCACACACTACACACACACACACACACACACACACACACACACACACACACACACACACACACACACACACACACACACACACTCTCTCTCTCTCTCTCTCTCTCTCACTCACTCACGCACACCTCATCGTGGTATTTAGTCACCACGACCCCTACCATTCACTCAGTGAAAATCATGCACAAGATTCGACGCTACTGTAATTTTCTTGTTGCATTGAAAGGCTAGATTTACTGTACTACTCACAAGCGCTATGTACTCGGAATAGATAGCGAGTTTCTATGATATTTCCGCTGATTGGTGTAAAGGAACTCGAATATACTCCTATGTTTTATTGTGACACATATACGCCTAGAGGTTTTACATATATTTCATTTTAGATTTTTACCCATGACATTAGCAGACATCTCGGGACCCCCCACCCGGCAACTCGTTTCCCACCGGGGGAAACGCTGACGTAGTGGGTACAGTGGACGTGCTAACGTACAGTGTATATCTAGGCACACATAAAACATTCAGCCACAGACAAGGTTCAAGGCACGCAGCGTTATCATCAAGCTGGCATTTGTTGTAAGATCAGGACGTCGCCAGCTTCGTCTGGTATATCGGCCTAAATTAAGTCCAGCAAATGACATTTACAGCGAAACATTATTGATTCTTTGTATTGACAACGTAATAATGCGATCATTCCAAACGTGTTTACCTATGTTGCGGCAATTTGCAGTGTGATTTCACGTAGACATTGAAAAAATTCCGAATGTCCGATCAACCAACACGTAATATATTGCGTAACCTGCTAAGATGATCGAAGGCCAAACGTCTGACTCAGTGACTCAGTGCTGATGGTTGGAACGTGACGACGAACCGGAACGTTTTTCTAACTGTGGTTCGCTCCACCATCTGTTTGTCATTTAGTTGTTTAAATGCAACAACATCGTACTAAGATATACATTTACACGGCTGTAAATGCCTTTGAGTATAGATACTGTTTTTACGGCCGGGTTTATGACAAATTAATAAAATCCGTGACATGAGTGCATGGTTTATGTGACGTACTTATGCTTATTACTTCCAACTTTCATCCTATAGGTATGCTGCTGGTTTATACCGGCGCGTGTAAACGACATTCATCATACGAACAACGTTACATTCTCGTTGTTAGCATCCGGAACAATACGTGGAGTACCATTGGCAATTATATATAATTATATATATATATATATATAATTTGGTTGTGTTATATTGATATATATAGTGTATGTAGTAATATGTTTTAGTGTGTTTATAAATAATAATAATGTGTGTGTGTGTGTGTTTATGTGTGTATGTGATGTGTGTTTTTGTGTGTTGTGTGTGTGTGTGTTGTTTGTGTGTTGTGTGTGTGTGTGTGTGTTGTGTGTGTGTGTGTGTTTTTTGTGTGTGTGTGTGTGTGTGTGTGTGTGTGTGTGTGTGTGTGTGTGTGTGTGTGTGTGTGTGTGTGTGTGTGTGTGTGTGTGTGTGTGTGTATGTATGAAGTCATCTCATGTATCACGTGGTTTCTTCTTTTGGAGAGTTGTACCGTGTGTACTTTGACAGTTGTAGTCGCTGTTGCTGACGACAATGAATACAATCTCGTGCGGGACATCATGAGAAACTACGACTACAGAATCATACCTACAAGGAATTCAACAGAAGCTCTCAACGTCTCATTCAGCGTTGCTCTCTCGCAGATTATCGACGTGGTGAGTGCTCGCACATGTCCTCCTCCGTCTAGATAAACGTCTCACCAGTGGAAATTCTCGTTTATTGTAGCTATGCAACTCGTTTGCTATCATCGGTTCAAATGTATTCATATGGGCATATTTTAAGCGATTGATTATCCTCTCGGTGTATCTTCTGTACGAGGGATCTTCTCTGCTCTGGCATTGTGTGGGTCGCTGGCGGCATGGATGAATGCAAAACATTTTGATTGAACGCTCGAAAACTTAATATATAAACACATCAATTTCTCAAAGCGTGAATACATAAGTGATTTTTGACTGGCTAAACATCATTAACCAAATCGAAACTTTGAAATACAGAATCGCTCAAATACGGCTGCAGGAGAAATGGACCGGAAACAAGAATTTGTTTCCGGTCCATTTTGAGGGATACTTAACGAGACCATAATTGGTTTCCATCTCGATGTCTGTCAGCCTATTCATAGTTAAAATTACAGCAGTACGCAGCAGTTGGAAAATAATAACTTATCTGCACAATAGTTCCCATATTCTATATGATTTTATTCGGTGGGACTGAAAGCTATAACACTTACGACGGAGGCTTCTGCTACGGCTGTTACGCCCGTATGCGAAAGAACACATAGCTCGTTCGAGTCGTTGGGATCGGATCATACATAGCAATTACACAA